>CAKALG010015469.1:0-18882 GCA_916700815.1 Helicolenus hilgendorfi | reverse complement strand
CCCCGCTTATCGACCAGCGTGCGCCGGTTTAGGACAAGCATGAGAAGGATAAGCAAGAATGGAAAATCGATGGACGGATGAACAAGATATAGCCCGAGCAGTAAATCTCAGATTACTGCGGTATCAAGCAGCAAAAATACTCCTCAAAACACAAACCAAAATAAGGATGCACCGATCCCACTTTTTCAGTCCCACTACGATACCGATACCTGGGCTTTGGGTATCGGACGATACCAAATGCCTTTCCGATACCAGTGTTTGACATTATGCTCTCCTAACTTTGTATAACACTATCACTGAGAAGTTTCTTGCAATGCATCCAACAAAGTAAACCGCTTCTTCCAATCGCCCTCTCTTTTTGATCGGTTGAACGCATGACGCTTCAACAACCAACCTACACCAACAAGTTCACGGTTGGCGTAGGTTGGAAGTAAGCATGAAATACCCCCATATCTCTGTAATATGTGCATGTGTAATCAGACATAGAATTGATTAGCCCCATTGTCACCTATACCCGATCCAGCTATTTGAGCCATTGTCGGCCCGATATCCGATATCAGTACCGGTCCATCCCTAAACAAACATTTCAGAAATATTATGGTCTTTCTATTGTGTGATCATGTAAGTGATTTGGTGATTAATAGACATCACTAAGAATGGGGAAATATGTGACATATGTAGATTCTGTGAGGAGGAAGAGGAGTCAGACATTCATTTATTTTGGTATCGTAAGGAAGTTGCATTATTTTGGATTAAAGTTGAAAAGTGGATCTCAGTCTACAAAACAAATTTCTATATTTGTCCTTTATCTATAATGTTTGGTGTTTTAAGGGATGACGAAAAAGGAAAAGACCTGAACAACATCATCATTATGATGGGGAAAGCATTTATATTTAAAGCTATAAAAAGACAGCAGTTAAACACTGAACGTTTCAACATGTTTTTGAAACATCAGTGGGTTCTTGAGAAAGACGTTAATAGAAATAAAGTACAGAATATCATTTTTGAGCGTGGGTGGGATACTTTGAGTCAAGGTGAGGATTGGAGTTAAACAAGATTAATTAATAATGTCGATAAAATGTCAACTAAAGGGATGTAAATATGTCCTTTTTTTAGAATTGGCATGTCTGTATTTCTATAGAATAGATAACTGTAAGCGAATGTGTCTAAGTGGATCTATATGTATGCACGTGTGAATATAGACATATGTATATACTGTATGTGTATCTATATATGAGGTTGGATGTATGTATATAGACACAAATATGGATGCATATGAATATGAACTTATCTCTTGACACTGCACTATTACAATGGGTAGTACTTTTCTTTTTTTTTTTTTTCTTTTTATCATTTTTAGTTTATTATATTTAGGTTTTTTTCTCTTTTTTGTTTTGTTTTTGTTTTATATATGTTTGTTGTTGCCTTCTGTATGTCCCTTTTACAAGTATGTGTATGTATTCCTTTAACCTTAAATAAAAAAAAATAAAAATAAAAAAAAGAATGGGAAACTGACCAGACAAGGCCTGGGATCACACCAGCCGTGACGCCAAATTGGGCCATGGGCATAAAATGAGGGTCCCCTTCCCTACTGCTGGTGCCCCCGCTTGGACCACACCCATCTTTGAACTCAAACCTTCATTGTGATCTCAACTACACAGATGACTGCATCTTGCATAGTCGTGATGCTGTTGCGCTGACAAAATCTGCCCACAGACATATAAACACACGCACACACACACACACAGAAACTCACAAGGTGTTCATCCATCCATGAAAGATACTGTAAGGTTTTTGAAATTGTTCTTAAATAAGGGGGCATTCTTTCCAGTCGGTTTGACAGGTGATACAGCTGTGCAGCGCATCGTGAGTAACTGATGTCGCTTAAGACTGACGCTATGGAACCAAGGAGTTCTCATTTGGCAGCTTCGGCTCCTTCGTTCTTATGTCTCTCTCTTTCTAAGAGAAGCTGAGATGCTAGAGTATTAGCATAATAAAAAAAAACACCCATTTTCATTTGAGCGTCTATACTCCGTCAGAGGAGGTAAATAAAAGAGGATGGAGCAACACAGTTAATACACAACAACAGCTCCCCCTCCATGTTGGACTCTCCGGCTCTCCTCAAAAGGTCAACGTTGTTAAGGCAGCTTGCTATCGGTATGAGAGCGACTTTGCGGGTCAAAGTTCATCAAAGTTGAACGGCTCCACTACTCGCTGTGACTCAGTGGGAATGAATTTTGCCGCAAAATGTCACCGTTTTAAATGCCGGTGTGCCATGGCCTTTACAAATTACAGAGAGCGATATATATCCGAGAGGCAGTGTTTCTCATAAGGTGTTGTGACAAATCCCTGTTGCTATGTTGAGGTTTAATGCTTGGATGTGCAGTTCTCCCTGGAACTGCCCTCTCAATGTTGCAATAAGGCTTTTTTTCCCCCCTTATTTTATCTCCCCTGTCCACATAAATGCTACTGGAGATTCATTCAGACTGATGGATTGACTTTCAACTTGCCACCTTAGGTTTGTCATCCCTCTTCGGTAAAGCCTCGGGGGCCCCGAGTCCCTTTGAGCACCGTCCAGAGCACTGAGAGCTTCTGTACCATGTGTCCATATGAAGCTACTACTAAACAGATAGAGGCACAGTCACAGTCCAGATAAATCTCTCTGGTGTATTTCCTCCACTTTCAACTGAAATAAGGGGGTTTGTCGTGGGTTCTCAGTTGGAAGGAATGGAGCGTTTAGGTTGCAGTGATGAGGAACGGAACATGACCACAGTATACATCCTCTCCTCCACAATCACAAGCCGGCCCAGCGAACATTTCATCGACCCGGAGGTTGGCGGCACGCCTTTCACACAACCTCTCTCTTGAAACAGGTTGAAATACAGTAACGTGCTTGCAGCTTTACCACGGAACAACCCGACTTCCAAAAAATGGAAATTCATACCCTAACAGTGTTGCAAGCTGAAAGTTATGTTTGCATAATTAGTGATATACAACATAAGCACAGATTTCAATCTACTGCTCATGCCAAGCATTTCCCAATCTTTGCTCAATCAAACTCAAACATCTCCAACTCCTGGATTCCTGCAATGGATGATCGGATTATATTTACTTTTATAATTATATAACCTGGAAGTTGTCTTTGTATATTAGGGCATTATTCAATGATTGTCCATATAAAATCCTGGTCCAAAACTAGCAAGTATTTATTTCAACCTACTGCGCACAGCATGGTGAAGGCTTCTTTACACATTTATCAGTAAGGTATTTATTAATTTAGAATATTAGACAATTTCTATGCGTTCAAATGCAACTTTAGGAGTTATAAATGCATGCTTTTCTATATAGTTAACGTTGGGCAAGCGTGGCCAAGCTAATGATTTATTTTTATTTATTGACTTCATTGATTTCATTTCATTTTTTTCAGCTTATTCTTGTACTTTTAGGAATGTAATGAACTCCAAAATGAAGATGAACTGGACTCCTTTGAACACCGCCATGAGGTAGACAGGGAATATCCTGTAGGAGAGCGTTGGTAGGAACGGCCAAAGTGGAGATTACCTACAGTATTGTGTGATATTTATATTTTTTTTAACATTGTTTTTCATTGAATTAGTCTTTATTTGCATTTAATCTAATGTAGCGTTTGTCGAGCAAATAAAGCTTTCTCAGGTGGGCCAAGAGTTTTACAAATTTTACACAATTTTACTCAGTTCATCACCGATTTTGTCCTGAATTTCACAGCTATTGTCCTATTGTTGCTTTTTAGTGATAGTGATATTCATATCCACGGGGCGCTCATTTGGAAATAAATAAACAAGATAATGAATAGTTAAATTTCAATGCAATGACCGTTGAATGATCTTTCACTCTGAAATAAAAAAAAAATGTATATATATTTTATAAATATCTTTAAAATAATTAGTAAAAGATGCACTGAAGATGCTTTCAATTAGCGCAAAGATGGTAACAAGATGAGTAAGCAGATTACACCTTTTTAATTGCCATCTTTGTTTGGGACCAAAGAAGATTGAATATAGCAGCATTATGGAAATCTCTTCATTAACACCATCTTCATGGATTATTTCTCAAAAAGACTCAAACATAATCTTCAATGCAAAAGTCTCATTTACAAACACTATGATCCAGCACTCCGGCAACACACTCCTGACCGGTTTAAGTATCTCGCCCATAAAAAAATATATATATACTTGCTCTTCAGTACGTTCTGCACAGAGTACACAGATAATTTCTCAAACTTATGGTTTAATTAACTCTCAGTCAGAATGTACTGTGTGGCAAAACAATAAAAAACAAGCTTTAAAAAGCATAGATTTTGATGAATCCATTAAATTCCAAGGTTAAATTAGATTAAATACACATGCCATAGTCTGAATCTACTTTTTGGGGGCATTTTTCGCCATTATTAAACCGCTGACAGTGCAGAGGCCGACTGGAGACGAGGGGAGAGAGAGCGACCGCGGGGTATTACATGCAACAAAGGTCCCAAGGCCGGAATTGAACCCGGGACATTGTGGTTATACGGCATGCCAAAGCCTGTAATCCATTCGGCTACCAAGGCCCACCAGTCTGAATCGACTGAAAATGTTTTTATGTGAAAGGAAAACTTTTATTTTCACAGCAGAGTTTTAATGTTTTTCTGGCTTTGGTTTAGCACATGTATTAGTTTTGCACAACTTGTAGTCGTGTTACTTATCGTAGGTTTATTTCTTTTGACACTACAGCCATCATCTGTCCCGAATCATGGCACAGTGTAGTTCCTCTGCAATCGAGAGGCAGATCTAAACTAAAACTGTTAAAATAGTGGGTCATGTATTTGTTCTTCTATTTTAGACCAAATGGTACCTTTCCTCTCTGCCCTGGATAACATCTGTGCCAGAGACCGATCTTGTCAGGGGCAGGGCAGTGATGAAAAATCTTCAAGCTGTAAACCCAACTTCTTCCAAAAGGCTAAGTAAAAGATGTAATTGCAGAAGTTTGGGCTGCGAGAGCTCCGTCTCTCTCTGGCATTATTAAATGAAACTGTCATTGTCATTGTCCTATGGGGTCCCATTTACTGACCAAACCACAGTTCCTTCCCCAAATGTCAGCGCTGATCGCTCCCGGTCAGACTGAAGCAATGATTCAGGCCGGAAATTTGACTCCATCCCAGACCACCATGTCCACGCAAACCATTCGTTTTAGAGGCTAACCCTATGTGTTCATGTAACGGGTAGAACAGTGTTCTCACAGCTTTTTTGTTGTTAGATGACAGCAAATGCTCCTTCTGTGTCCGTAGTTCAGTTTTCATTCAGTGAAATTGAACATAAGCCACAAGAATCTAAGTATCACCCGACACATGTCCGTAAAGCAAACAGCACAAAAGTGGCCAAATGATCTCTGCACATCTGGTTGCTCTGCAGAATGACATTAAATAACCTAAACTTGTATTACTTGTGCAGTCATCGATCTTATGCCCCCCAATTACAGTCCTACACTGATAATCTCATAAATAAAGCAATGATAATCTAAAACATTAACCTACATGTTTAGTTTGTACCTGAAGGTTCATGCTCTGACTCTTAACTGTCCATCATCTCCAGTTCATTAGGATCACCTGCAGCACTAGTGCTACTGCTGCTTCCTCCTCTACCTTTGTGAAGAGAACCCCAGGAGCAACCCCGATTTTTTTTTTCAGTTTAGCCTACTGTTTAAATTGAACCAATGGCTTTATTTTTTTATTTTCTAGAGACAATAACACTGATATTGATGCTTATGCTACACCTACTGTGCATAAATCAGAATTTCTGCACCAGAAAAATATCCTCTCTCTCTCTCTCTCACTCTCTCTCTCTTAAAGAAACAACAATATTTCCATGTAAATGATTGTGTTAGTATGCCGTATGCTAATACAGTGCAACATGCTTTCTTAAAGCTTTGATCAACCAATCACCTGTCAATCTGCCTTCAAATGATAAGGAATTTGCTCTACACGCATAGTGCATAGTGCAGACACTCACAGAGGCAAAGATCAATGCAGTTATACGTCATCAAAAAGCATGCAAGGAAGCTAAGCTAACTTTAGCTTTAGATTTAGCTAAATTCCTAAACTACACGCCTATTTAGGGATGCACCGATACCGATATTGGATGGGATATCGAACCCATACTGACTCAAATAGGTGGATTGGATATCGGAGACATTGAGGCCCATCTATTAAATTAAATTCTATGTTTATATACTAGATGCATTATAAACTGAAAAGGCCAGTTATTGTTACCGGTATTGGGACTGAAAAAGTCAGATCGGTGCATCCTTACACCTATTCGCAAACCTGGTAGCCCCATCTGACTGCTGACATTTTGCCTTCCATCACTTATTCTGGTGAGATCATAGTATGTTTCTAACGTTGTGTTGCAGAGTTCGGGGAACACAGAGGATGAATTTTTCTTCCATCAATCTCCATCGCCCCTGCTCGCATGTGTTGCTTCTGGCTACATCACACACAGCTGTTATCTCATTGGTTGCCCTTTGAAAGGTCAGCGGCAATCAAGGTCAAAGTTGACGGGCTGAAGAATTTATAAGCTATTTTCCGAACACGGTAGCAGATCGGTCCTTCACCTCCTCCAACCAGACTGTAAACGCCAATGCCGGTTTACTCTTCTAATCCTCCCTCAGAAAGGTCACTTCTAGGAGGAAACTCTACCCGCTACATTTCTCCAAGAGGTATTTGATTCAGTCCAAATATCTCATCCGTCCTCCATTTCCCATTAATTAGTGGCTCCGTTAAAGCCTACTTTTACAACGTTATTGATCAAAGTGTTGAATGAACCGCTTTCAGCCGCCGATGATGAAAAGTCCTTGGTGTTTGTTCCTTTACACCTTGGTACTACATTTGATACTGTCAACCACTATGTTCTGCTGAAATGTGTCTTGAACTGTGGTTTGCATTTATGCCTCAGTGGTTTTATTTGTATGTGGTAATTTATGGTAATTATATCGACCCGCAATTTTAGTTTCCCCAGTGTGAGTTTGTCCATGTGGTACTGAAAGGTTCTCTTCTTAGACCCATTTATTTATATTCATAGTCATGCCATCAGTTGTGATTGTCATGCAAATGACACGCGGCTATTTCTCTCTGTTGGTATCAATGACAGAAAGCAGATTGATTCTCTTTGACGAAACAAAACAGCATCAAGTGTATTTTTTTCACTTAAATGCTGACAGACCTGATGTAATGATTTTAGATCCTGATATTGCTAGTGAGCAAAATGGCTGAGCCCATTATCCCCTGATGTCACGTTTCATCTCCTCTGAGAGGAGGACAAGGAGTCTACTGGTTCATGACAGCGTTGGGAAAACTGAGCGAGAGTGATGACTGAGGGTTAGCGAGGCTTCTCGGTTAGGACCCTTATTCAGAAACTGCTTCTCACTATCTTAAAGGTTCTCTATGTGGTATTCAGAGCATTAATGTAGCAGCATTAATGTATCTTACTATGTAAAGATATAGAGGACTAGTGTCTACCTGAGCAGAGAATGAAGTCGCTCTCCCTCTCTGTGTGTTGTAATCGGAGCTTCTCCGTGCTTTGTTGACATCAGCGGACCGCGCGGAGACAATAGAAATGCTCCCGATCTCGCATTTAGCACCTTTTAAATCTCTGGTTAAAACATCTTTTTAAACTTGTCATTTGTTCATATTTCAAGGGATAATAATTTATATATGGGTTGTCGGTTGCTGTTTGTAAACACAGAGCATTCAAAGTTGGCCACACTTTGTCAGCTCATCGACCCGAGAGGGAGAGAGTAGCGATGGTCAAGTGAGTTATAGAGTGACTGAAGAGAGGGAGCGGCGTTAGTTAGAACAAAGTAGCGAACCGGAGAAATAAAACATTATTTTCTTATTGTTTTATCAATATGAGGTACAAAGCTGCTTCACTGACGCCGCCCAGAAGAGTCCAGAGTAAAGTAAAATAAGAATAAAAGAGAAAATACAGGCAGAGGGCTGCAGAGTCTCTGCAGAAACTGACACCACCTCAATTTTAGAAGATTGAGGGATTATTTTTTGCATCAGTCCATACATTTTTTTTTCGTTAATTCTTGCATATTATACGTTTAAGCATAACTTCCTTTATTTTAGCATTTTCAGATTAGCAAGTGATGCTTTTAAAAGCTTCATATAGCTAAATTAACTTTATTAGTAACTGTAATGAAATACCTTATCTCTGACTTACTGAATACTGTAAGTGTTCACCTTTAGTCTTCTACACAAATTTCTTCTTTGCAATGTGGAACGCAAAGTTGAACTCCAGATATCAAAACTCAACATGTATAATAGCATAATTGGCCGGAAACCTTCCACCATTGCGCTGCAATTTCAACCATCGAATCAACACTCAGTCCACTTATACAAAATACCTCATCATGTGTGGGTGATATAATCACCTCTCTCGGTCCATGAGTCTACTTAAGGATAGCAAACCTATGTGAATGTGCAAAAAAAAATCTGATTGAAGTATAATGATGAAATATTGCCCACCCGTTAGCCGAGTCGCCAAGCATTAATTAGCCGTCCTTTCTATTTTGGTAAATGCACAAACTCCACAATACAGTTCTAGAAATGCTCCCCAGACAGGGTAAACTACACAGCTGATACAGTGTGTCTGGATGTGTACATGGTGTGTGTAGTTGTGGGTGGAAATAAAATACCTAAGATGAAAACTGATATCATATGAAATCTCTGGAAAAGCAGGAAAGGTAAATTACGATGCCCAGAGGGCCTCCTGCTCCCATTCCCCCTGTATCACACGCATCACGGATCCATTGAATTAAAATTCAATAAGATCTAGGCTGTTTCCCAAAGCGTTTTGCACCAGTGAGCTGTGATATCACCCCTATTCTCCAATCAAATCCCGGTACCATTCTCTCGCTGCTATTCCTACCAATCAAAACAGCTGGAAATTAATTTGTTGATTTTCAATATGAAGTGCTCATAACTGATTAATACAAAAATCTACATTCAATACAGCCAAAACAGTGCATTTTTTTTAGGGATTTTGCATGAAAAGTATTTAATGAACGTTCCATTAAATAAACAGCATCAAGCGGTGCGGGTACAGAAAAGCCTTTTGATTTTTCTGAGCTTTGTATTCTGCCTCTTCTCCTGGTCTTTAGCCCACACTCACATCATTTTAAATGGGATGCAGTGAATGACTTTGTTCCAGGCTCTCATTATGCAGGCAGCAGAGATATGCACTCTTTGTCCCATGAAAACTATTAGATTAATTAACGGGAGAACATATTTCCCTCTCCCCTCCATCCTCGCAATCAGCTTTCGAGGTCCATTCTCCGCTCGGTGAACTGATTCATTCTCTCCATCATGACAGGCCTTTACTCCTTTTTTACAAAATAAGACCTGCAGCTAATTCTGATTGACTTGATAGATTTGTACAATTCAAATGCTGGCAGCTTAATGAGGGCGAGCTATAATCAAAAAGGGGGAAAGAAAAAGGAAAAAGAAAAAAAAAAAAGGAACGACTTTTCAAACGCACCTTTGCCTCCGGGACATTTCACTCAACGAACTACACCTTGTCAGTTTTTCCCAGATATCGTCCGGTGAGCAATTACAGAGAATGTACAGCGAACGATGCATCATCCATTCCTGCATGCTGACGGTCGGTGAAAAACAGGAGTGTTTACTGAGTAGGGGCGCCATTTACCATGGTAAATATGTGCGTCCCAGGCCAGTGAAGGGTTGATGGTTTTGCGGCAGCGTGACATCTGATTTACGGCTGTATGCGGGGAGAGGGCTGATCAAGGCCACCTCTATCACTCAACCAGATAATCTCTGCACCCGGGAAAAACAAATGATGGTTGCTAGCCGGCCTCAATAGCCTGTCTCACATCTTCATCCTGTTCGTTTACTGCGGAGCTATTCTCCCTCTCCTCTTCTAGTCATTCCCAGAGTTTTCACCCTGCCCTGCATTATTTTACAGTGTCATCAAATATTCGTTAATACTACTCATTAATGAAATTCCTGGCTTTAAACCACCTCTAATTATATTTAGACTGCTATCACCTGCGGGGCTATTGAAGTACAGTCGCTGGATATGAGTGTATGCCTTTACAGCTCGTTTGCAAGAAAAGGCGTATGAATGCCACGATAATGCTCAAGGCATTTAGCGTGCAATAAGATCTTCCTATTGCATGTCATTTGTACGCCATGTAGTCTTTATTGACTGCAATGTAAACACTAGCGACGTAGAATAAAAAGCGAGAAAGACTGTTTATGGCGGGTGGGAGGCGAGGTGGATGTGTTACGTTAGTGATGTTTGTCACGTTTTTAGTGATTCTGTGATGTGTTTTCCGTACTTTTTTTTAAGGCTGTCAATTGATTAAAGCATTTAATTGCAATTAATTGCATGAATGTCCGTGATTAATCGTAAATTAATTGCATATTTGTTTAAAAAGGGGAGACTCGTGGGTACCCATAGAACCTATTTTCACCCCTTTGAAAATGGCCATGACAGTTTTTCCCTGCCAAAATTTAGCGCAACTTCAGAGCATTATTTAACCTCATTTGCAAGTTAGTATGCTGCTTTATGCAAATGTATATATATATTTATTATTGGAAATCAATTAACAACACAAAACAACGACAAATATTGTCCAGAAACCCTCACAGGCACTTTAGCATACAAAATATGCTCAAATCATAACATGGCAAACTGCAGCCCAACAGGCAACAACAGCTGTCAGTGTGTCAGTGTGCTGACTTGACTATGACTTGCCCCAAACTGCATGTGATTATCATAAAGTGGGCATGTCTGTAAAGGGGAGACTCGTGGGTACCCAGAGAACCCATTTACATTCACATATCTGGATGTCAGAGGTCAAGGCCCCCCTTTGAAAATGGCCATGCCAGTTTTTTCTTCGCCAAAATGTAACCTTTATAAGTGTAAGTTGTAAAATGTAAGTTGTAAATTGTAAGTTTGGAGCGTCCTTTGCGACAAGCTAGTATGACATGGTTGGTACCAATGGATTACTTGGGTTTTGTAGTTTCATATGATACCAGTATCTTCACTCTAGCTTTAAAATTGAGCTACAAAACCCTGAGAGATCAATTGCGTTAAAGAAATGAATGGTGTTAAAACAACACGTTATTACTGCGTTAACTTTGACAGCCCTTGTATTTTATTTAGTTTATGTATTATTTTAAGCCCAACCATGATGTTTTTCCTAAACCTAAGTAGTTTTGTTGCAGACGTTACCGTAGTTTTGTTGAGTGGCATACAAATGACTCACCAGAAGCCTAACATGACAAGCAGAATGTCGTTGTAATGTTGTGCTATTTGTATTATACCTTCCCGTGGGACCGGGTTGGCCTATATGAAGGTTATCAGAGCCGTTTTGTGCTTACTTCTCGAAGGATGTTTAAATTGTGCCACAGAGACACAGGTGTCAAAGAGGGTGAGACAGTGATTTAAGTGACGGCGTCTGGAAAAGCAGAAAAACATGGAGGGGGGTCAAGAATAGTTCCCTAGAGCAATTTATAGGCTTCTGTTATGGTTGGGAAATGAGAATAGAGGAGCAAATTGCTAGCCAGTGGGCCCGGCGATAAGAGAGAGACACACATTCTGTACATACGCAGAAGAAAGCATGCACATACCGTCTAAAGCCTGAGTAAACACTGATATTCAGGGGAGATTGAGACGGATTGGACAAAGCCAATCGCTGACCGGGGCAGCTGAATGTCCTTTCGCAAATATAGAGTACGTTGGTGGCTTTGATATTCATAAGGTGGTTTAAAGAAGGTTGGAAAGTCAGATGGGATGTGTGATATAAGACAGAGGTGTGATGGGAGGTTGGCAAATGGCTCGACACTGGCATATTGTTAACTGCAAAAGATGAAAGAGAGAGGAAGGGCAAGAGAGTGAGGACGTAAGGGGGAGAAAGTAGTGTTTACTCTGTATTGCTACAGACATGCATAGAGCACGTGCGTTCCCATTTACGGACTGCGAAAAAGTCAAACTTGGTTAGCGCGGTTCCCGAATCGTACATAAACCAGGCAAGAAAACACGGCCTCCCTTAATCAAGCCGTCACATAACGTACTCATTACATCCTACACACCGAGAGCGCTGTGTGTTTGCAGGGGGCTATCTTTATAGGACGTAATGAGTCAGAGATAGGAGAAAAACACAACAACACAGGCTGAAACTGAGAAAAAGGGACAGAGTGAGTAAGTAAGAGAGCGAGAGACTCCCAAGTTCCCCGCTGGCAGGGGTTTTTCATGTAATCTGAGCAACCACGGGGCCAGAAAGAAAACTTTGATCACAAATATTTTCCACAGCCCATTTGGAGCTCGGAGTCTGCTGCGCGAGTGTGTATGCGTGCGTGCGTGTGTGTAATGTAATGTGGAGGACATAAGCAGGTCACACAGACACATGCCTCATTCCACTTGCAGCAGACCCAAAGGATTAATTTAACGAGCTGTCGGACGCTTGTCCTATGCGGCCCTTGTTAAGACCATCATGCAGAATCTCCATTTGACTGCTGCCTGCCGTGACTAATTGACTTATTTTGCAGGCCTAAGCAGTACTGAAAGCTCTCATAT
Source organism: Helicolenus hilgendorfi (assembly GCA_916700815.1). Classification (NCBI taxonomy): domain Eukaryota; kingdom Metazoa; phylum Chordata; class Actinopteri; order Perciformes; family Sebastidae; genus Helicolenus; species Helicolenus hilgendorfi. The sequence goes on along the minus strand of CAKALG010015469.1, from coordinate 6,271 downwards.
TTCATATTTATCTCTTTTTGGAGCAACGTCAGGAAACTTCAGTGAGAGAGCAGGGCGACGCGTCCTCCCTTGAATACCAGAGAACCAAAGGGGTGGATGCTTCCCAAACTGCGCCGGCCACACAGACAACACAGAAGCGCCAAGGCCATGCCCTATCTCGCAATGTCAACCAAAGAGAAAAATAATGCGTGTATCCGCCTTGTGATTCAGATCCATTCCGAAATTTAATTGGTTCGTTCTTGGTCCATGCTACACCCTTCCACCAAGTTTCATGACAATCGGCTGAGTAGTTTTTCCATAATCCTGCTGACAATCAGACTGAACCGCAAACATAACCTCCTTAATAGACCACGTTTGGTTTGTCTTAAAGGGACAGTGTGTAGGATTTGGCAGCATCTAGTGGTGTGGTTGCAGATTGCAACCAACCCTCTGCTCACTCACGCCGCAAAGTGCAAAACCATGGTCCGCCTTGCTCAGATGCCATCCATACCATAATAACACTACTTTAGGAGCAACGGAAGTCAGACGGCGGCTCGTGTTACCACGGTTTAGCACTCTGCGGCTCACGTTACCGCAGTTTCACAAGCATGTCGGAGAACTCGGGTGGCTTTCAGGTAACGTAAAAGACCAGTGTTTGGTTTGTCCATTCTGGGCTACTGTATGAACATGGCGGAGCAACATGGAAGACTTCGTGAAGAGGACCCGCTCCCTATGTAGATATGAAGACTCATTCTAAGCTAGCGAAAACAACGATTTGTAGTTTCAGGTGATTTTTCACTAATGGAAATATAGTTCTGAAAATGATATTCCATTTCTGAAATGTCACACACTGTTCCTTTAATTTAGTTTTATTTTCAAAAAAGACACAAAAATGAACTCACTATGTTTTTCGGCACTGTATATCTGATCCCACTAGTCATAATCCACCCTGACAGATATGTCTTCATCTCCTTTTTTATCTCCTTCTACATTGTATTTTATCAAGATTAAACAGGTTTCCAGCATGCTGCTTCCAGCCCAGGAGCAGTAATGACTGCATCAATCAGGCTTTATCCTGCACTGGACTAATACGCAGACAAATTGACTTGCTTGTTTTTCTACTGTCATCTCATCGCGAATATCAGCCTCCTCATTCCCTCCTCCAACCGTCCTGGCAAGAGTTAATACATTCAGGCTGAGAGGGTCAAGACATACAAAGCCCCCCCAGGGCATACAGTCACGCTTCTAAAAGCTATCTTATTGACTTAAATGCAGTTTCATTTGTCTGCTACATTGGAGAAGGTTGGTATTAACAAAGGAGTGAAGTGTTGCACTTTCACATTTAACTTCGTTTGGATGGGAAACTTCAGCTACTCGTCTTTGTTAGCGAGTGAAAAAGGAGTCAATCAGCGGCGCCACCCGTTCCCATCCACATAAAACACACACCCATCACCTCCAGTGGCACACCACCGCTCTCTCTCTCGCTCTCTCTCTCTCTCTCTCTCTCTCTCTCTCACATACAAATGCAAAGGAAATGCCCAAGGCTGCTGTACATCGTACGCTGCTCCGTAGATTCGACAGGGATGAGCCAGTACATTTGTGTTAGCTGGTGGCGAATAGCAACAATGGATCTGAGATCTGTCTTTTTATTAGATCAGTATTGTGTCTCAGAACATAAAATCTGACAAGTAAATGGAAAAACATGGATCATGTCTTGGGGGGAAAAATCAATAATAAAGACTAGGATGTAGCGACCAGTGGTGTGTGGATGCAGAAGGCTTTGTGTCTTATCACTACATGTTTGTTATGGCTTTAATAGAGCCATGATCCCAACATGTATAAAACATGCGGCACATGCACAGAGACATAAATGGTCTCTCGCTCTCCCTCTCTCTCTCACACACACACACACACACTAAAACCCTTCTGCTCTGCCTCTGCTCTCTAGTTAGGGATGTACTGATGGATTGACAGTCTAATTGGATGTAAGCCATACTGCGCTCCCTATAGTACAGACAGACGTGGTCCAGATGCAAGGCAATCAAGTACAACAGTATATGAGCGGAGGGCAAGAGCGCTATCCGCACACCCACTCACAGTGAACCGGCTTGAAAAGGAACGGAAGAGAAAGAGGATGAAGAAAAAAAAAGAGTGAGATGGAAAGGTGATTATGGGGTCTGAGTCGGACTATGAAGGTTGGATAATAGAGAAAATGTAGATGAGCGGCCGATGACACGAGGTTGGCTGGAGAACAATAGCTCTTTGGAGGAATAAAGAGGGTTCGGGGGGGGAACGTGGGATTGAGTGAAGGGAGGACTTTTATGGTGGGGGATGAAAGTGATAATGAAGGAGAGGTGATGAGCATGAAGAGCTGCATTCCTCATGGCCATTTAAATAAGGCTGTCGTTATGCTCCACTGTTTTGATATCCAGCTAATGGTGAATTATTCAAATACAGTCAGTGATGTATAAGATGAATCAATTGTTTCTGCTAGTAATCCTACAATTAGGGGTGTAAGAAAACATCGACACACAAGAGTATCGCGATATTATGATGTGTGATACTGTATCAATTCTCCAAAACACTGTATTGATTTTTGATTAGAACCTAAATCCGATGGTCCGCCGTAAACTAGGAAACCTGAGGAATCCATTGGTACCAACCATGCCATACTGGCCTGTTGCAAAAGAGGCAAAATAACGATAACGATTATGATGATCCCATTCAATTTGGGCCAAAAAACCACAGTATAAATGTTTTATTTCTGCCTATTCTGGTGGTGTATTTCAGGTGTGTTCTTTAAACTATGACAGTTTTCTTCAAATGCTATTCAAAATTTTAAAAAAATTGCACTATATCGCCTCGCTTACAGTATTGCAATATGTCGCAATGTCTACGAATCATATCACCAGTCTTTCTCACAAACACCAACTACATGACAAACACATAATATAAAATGCTGCTCTCTTCTTGCTTTCTTGTGCTTCAGCACTGAATAGTGCCGGCAACCGAATTAGACAGAAAGAGAATGAGCTTTTCTTTGCAGTATTACAACCGCTTGCTCCCAAGGGCAAAGACTACCATCATCGCTAAGGTATTTTCTTTGTCTTTTAAAGCTGTTTTTGTTCGAGCTCCACTCTGTTCTTCTCAGTCAGCTGGACATCTCCTCCAGCAAAATGAACCGTGCAACATTCATCTAGCACAGCGCTGTTGTTTTGTTGCAGCCGGCTGCCAGGCCTCGCTACTTATTGCTCCAGCTTCCTGTGCAGAAACCAATGCCAGTAAAGGGAAGTAAAGTAAAAAGCAGTGACATGACAGCAGCATTACTTCCTTAGACCGTGGCTATAGCCCGCACGCTCCACCCGCAGATATATCCATTGCCTCTTGTGAGTGTTTTAGAGTTTTATAATGTGAACCAGGAGTACAACTGGCAAAACTTTGCAGCAAAATCGGTTAATTAAATCAATACAATAGTGGTACATTTGCTCGCAGGGGTCTAGTACATTCCCACAAATTGTTCATGTTCAATTTTGGTGACCTGTGAGATGCTAATTCATTGACCAATAGCAAGCCACTTGGCGTCGCTGGCCTACGAGGGACTGGAGAGCTGGAGAATCCAAAATGGAGGAGGCTATCGTAGCTTATCGGCTGTGTTGTACCATCCACTTTTATCTAACCCCCTCTGTCTCAGAGTATCAACTCATCCACTAAAGATGAATGGTCGGCCGACAGTTGTGAGATAGGAATTGATGGCACACGCATCTTTTGAATAAAATGTCTCGTAGGCCTAACGTGCTCGCTAACTGACAGCTAGTCTTCACTGAACAAAGTGATGTACAAGCCTGAGAACAAAATGCCGGGGGATCGGGGGGGAGCAAATGGCACAGTAGTTACAGAGAAAATAAAACAAAGTGCAGGGAGCTGTACTGACTGATTAGCGCTAGCATACATTGCTAGATTCATTTTGTTTCTGGTGCGATCAGATCTCTACTCCTTTGTAAACGTCATCAAACTAAGGATGGAATTCAATGGATCAATGCCCATGAAGGGACTGGTGTTGGAAATCAGCTTTGGTTATATACACATGTACAGTACATCACAGTGCTTCTGCAATTGCCAATGTTTCTCTGTACTTGTCCCTTACAAACAAATACAATATAAAACATATATGTATAGCCTTCTGTAGAATATTCCTCTAACTCCCACCCGATTCGACTGTTATCAGGCCATTAAATAGGTGTCATCGGTCGCTATCAGCACCATAGATGTGGGTCATTAGGAGCCTACTGCACCTACTGGGTTGTAAAAGTGAAAGCAGCACGCTTTAACACGTAAAACTGAATGAAACGTTACGTTTTGAACACAAACAAAAAGGCTTCTTTAGGTCTGGGCAACAAAACTACAACTTCTTCTTGTGAACACAAAGACAACTACACCTTGTTGGTTGCACATTGTATGTGAATCCCTGCCTCCACCCGATATGGAGTTTCACACTGTCTATACTACAGCGACTTCCGCTTCTGCTCCTGTAATAATACTACGGTCGCTGTTGTGTTCCTTTATACCTTCTTTCGGTGATCGCCCATTTGAATTGATGATAAAAACCTAATATTGGGTGTAGTAGTCCCCTATTGACCCACATCTATGGTGCTTATAGCGTCCGATAACGCCTATTTACTAGCCTGACTGTCTGAAACTCCAACGCTGAACTGGACCTGGTGGAATTTTTATTTTACTGCTTCAAAGAAATTATGAAAAATCCTCAAATCATCATCATATCAATCAAAGTGGATCAAAAAAGCAAAGACCGAGCTTAAAGTGAGTAAACTCCGTGAAAGACCTGGTGTATTTTTAGGCACTTGTAATATTGCAGCGGCTCTAAAGAGTCCTACATGGTGGACCTCGGTGTGATGTAACATAAAGCTACACATCTATCCCGGTCATTCCTCTCAGCCCACTTTCATCCATAATTTAGGTTCATGTGTCCAGTTTAGAGGCAGGATTTTCTATGTGGTAATGTCTGTTTCGACTGGTAGTCCCAAGGAAACCGGTCTACAACATGATTACACATTCATGCCTCAGGTTAGCCACAGGGCTTATCGTGTTGTTGTGTTTCCTGCTTAATGGGTTTTTTGAATCATCAATAGTATTGTTTTTTTCTGGCCAGATCATGTACTCCGATGGAACCATCTTCTTTCTTTTTTATCCACCAGAAAACTTCTAGCTGTTTCATATCTTGCACATTGAGAGTTTACTGCATTGGCTATTTTCTATCAAGGCTCTCCAAAAACAATGCGACAGCCACAGCTTGGGACTGGATCTGTTTGACTAAGTATCCTCGTTTCAATCATTTCACTCTGCGTCCTTGTCATGATCTCACACTGGCTCAGTTATATAGCGCTCCTTCGCTTCTTCCCTCTAAGTGTTTTCCCCATCTGTTTGTGATTGTGGCTGTCAACCAAATGTGAGCCACTCTTTTGTCGCTTTTACCTCTCTTCCTCCCCGCTTGCAGCCCTCTTTTCCTCTCGTCTTCCGCTGCCTTTAAGCTGGCGGAGGAGTGTGACTGGTAGCTGCTGTGATTGCAGTGTGTGTCCCCTCGGACTGAAGCAGACGCTGCCTTTGCTCCGGGAGGGGAAGCTCATTTAGGCTCTTCACTCATGAGGGAACAGTGGTCTGTCCTATTTGTGTGTGTGTGTGTGTGTGCATGCCTTTGTGCATATGATAGATGAGCTGTACAGACAGTTAAAGGCAAGGAGACATTAGTGCCGACAGATTATACGCAGGTGGTATACCGCTCATTTTTTATTCCTGTTGGCATCCCGCTCACGAGGAACAGAACATGTCAATTTAAAGACTCGGTGTGTAAGTGAGGAATGCAGGGGAGAGACTAGAAAGACAGAGACTAGAAAGAGACTAGCAAAGGCTGGTAAAGGATTGCACTCTCCAGCGTGTTGACAGTGAGCCTGACAGTTCATTAATCCAGCCAAATCCGTCCAAAGTTACTCAAGTGTGGATTCTATTTTCAAATTTCCTATTAGTTCCTCTTTGTGGATTAAGCACTGCAGTTCACGAGTGAGTGCCCAGCCCCAGCCCCGGCCCGGCACATATAATTGGCTTGTAATGGATTTGGGGTCGTCTTTGCATCAGTGATACGGATAGATCCGAGGCGAACCGGCTGCTTTCCAGTCTCTTCTCAACACGTGTTGAGGCCAGTGGTTTCGTATAATTCCTTTTCTTTGCTGCACGTCGTCATTTCTATTTCTGCGCGTCGCTGCGGCATCCGTAGCTGGAG
>CAKALG010015468.1:0-14466 GCA_916700815.1 Helicolenus hilgendorfi | reverse complement strand
GGCTTCGCTCCATCCTGCTTTAACCTCAGTGCTTTGTACATTGAGGGCAACTCCAAAGGATTGGCACCGGATATGAATCAGGCTTTGAAGTACGCTACCAAGGCCTGTGAGCTGGGACACGTGTGGGGCTGTGCCAACGCCAGTCGTATGTACAGACTCGGGCACGGCACAGAGAAGGATGACAAAAAAGCTGAGGAGCTGAAGAATCGAGCAAGGGAACTGCATGGTTTAGAGAAGGAAAGGCAGCTCAAATTTGGGGAGTGAACTAGACACTTGCTTAAATTATCGTTGATTTGGTTTGCTATTCAGTCTGGTTGTTTGTGGGGACAAGTTTATGTGTGTGCAAAAACAAAACCTTTTCAAAGGTAGGAGAGGATATGTTGTTTAAAAAAGAAGGTTAAGTGGACATTTACCTCATTTACAGTGTGTCGACAGTCAAATTCAGGGAGTAGTATTTACTTATTATTATTTCAGCCACATGAATAGATGATGTAAATGTGAAAGCAATAAAATTAACTATGATTCATATAAAGTAGTTGGTTATTAATAATGTCTTTGAAGGGCTATGATTTTTGGTATAGAAATGATTAGGCACAAGCTTATAGGGTTAAAGGGCAGTTTGAACTCAGTTTACTGTCATCAGATCAGCATCAGATTGTCACATGCATCAACCTTCATATAATACTATGCATAAATATCCATTGTGTATGTTGTTAGTACGGTATGCCACATAATTTAATTTACTCTAATTTGAACAAACCTTGCGTAACATGACAAATGTGCAGCCTGAAATCGTGAAGCTCGAAGCTCCCGAGGCCCTGTTCTGCAGGTCATCTCCTCTCTCCCCCTTTCATAACTATAAAAGCAAAAAGCCCCAAAAAATTATTAAGAAAACAAACATGTGATATGATACAGAACTATAGGCTACTAATCTATCTTCATACCTCTAATTCACTACATTTCAGAGGGAACTATTGTACTTCTTGCTGCACTATTTTACTCTTAAAGTTAATAGTTACTTTTTACATTAAAAAAAAACATATATAATATGATGCATAATATAAATGCAGAGTTTCTCGGGCTGTGTGTATTTCCCTGTGGATTGAGTGTTTTGATACTTTCACAGTATTTATTTAAGTCAAGTTCAAGTTCAACTTTATTGTCATTTTTCCACATACAAAGTACACGGTTGAAACGAAATGTCATTGCTCATGGACCAAGGTGCAAACACAGACATACAAAAACAGTCACAAACATATAACATAACACAGTGAACAAAGTGCGATGGTGCAGCACAATAACAAGTGGAAGACAGGATATTAACAGAGTAAAGCAGTATAAAAGCAATCAGGTCTTTAAAAGTGCTATATATAAAAACCGAATGACTCTCCAGTAGTTCTCCTTGTATAAATACCTAATAAATAGATACATAGATAAGTAGAAGTGCAAATAGTGTCAGTGCAAATAGTAGTCCTGAAATGTCTGTTTCATGTCTTAAGCCTGCTTTATAACAAAAAAACATAACATTTAACTGCTGCAGGCATTACTGTAGTTTGACCACTAGATGGAGCCACAATCAAAGACATGAACTTTGCGCCCTTTTTAAATCTCACGGAGCTCTGCTGCTGCTTTACATCCTGAGCTCTCTACAATAGACACACTGCTACTTCTACCATCTGTCAACATTAATAACCAACACTGTTAGCAACCTGTGGGTTAATGTAGACGCTGACAGAAGGATCTCTTGTTTATAAGGAACTAAAGCTGATGTGTGTGGAGGAGGATGAGGATGATGATGATGGGCGGACTGACTGGTCTCTCTTTGAGCTCTCTAAGCTCCGCCCCCTTTAGCCGTGCGTTAGTGATGGGAATTCCGGCTTTTTTTAGTGAGCCAGATCATTTGGTTCAGGTCACCAAGAAGAGCCGGCTCTTTCGGCTCCCAAACGGCTCTTCATTGTACCACTTCTACCTTTTGATAATTCAGCCAAATTTAGCATTAGCTGTTTTGACCTATGATTAGTATGTGTGCACATATATCACCTAAAGGGACTATTTGTAACTTTCAGAAATGCTTGTTAACAGCGACACCTGTGGCTGTTAAGTCAACGAAAGTCAGCGTCGGGCTTGCGCTTGCTCGCTCTAAATGGACATGAACGAGCATCGCTCAAAACAGTGAGGCAACACACGTCAGCTAAAACCACAATATCATTCTATATTTCAGCTGCTTGGCAGTAATGTTAGCTGACCAGACATAGGTCTCTCCATGAATCAGTGCTAATCCTAGTGTTGGCTTTTCCTGCTTCAGCCTACCTCCGCTGAAGCAGGAAGAGAAACGTTATCGTCTCCAACTGCGCCCGCAGGGAGACACCCACAACCGGTCAGAGACAATAAAGTTTCTTGCTGCGGAGCCCCGTCACTTCACAAGACACGGGAAACCTCTGTTGGTCTGGAGGAGCTGCAGCATTTATTTCTGCACAAACGTCCACTGTACATTCAGTAGATATCCTCAGAGCTGCGAAGTCTTCTGCAGTGTGCGCATGAACGTGAGGTGGAGCGAGCAGAGGAGCAGAGTACAGCAGAGACTCCGGTCCTGGAGACCAAAGCTACGGTTTCCCCCGCGTACTACGACCGCCGCCAACACTGTTTTGCAAGACGGGCTTCACTAGATATAACTTTGTGGTTGTGGTGCTCCCGTGTAGTTTGTTTTGGAGTCTGATGGTACGTATCCACAGGGAGTCTGAACAGCGTAGCCACACGCGAGCGTGCATATGCGACCGTGCATGGGAAACTTACCCGGTAGATTAATACTTGTAAAAAGTTACAAACAGCCCCTTCAAAGAAAAAAAAAACGGCTCTCGGACGGGAGCCGGCTCTTATCGATCACTTAAAAGAGCCAGCTCTTTGAACCGACTCGTTCGTGACCCACACATCACTAGAGCGTCTCCTCTCAGCTCTCATTCAAAACAGAACACAGCTGTTGCTGTTGGAGGCGCATCGTCGTGTCCTGAAACATTAGCTCTAAAAAACCTGTTAGCTCTTCTGCTGCTGGCCTCTAATGAGCCCACTGGAATACCAACAGAAGAAAGAAGAAGACAACGTTTCACTTCGGTGAGTTACAGAACTGTAGAGGTTAAAGTTTGTTATCTTTCAATACATCATTAACCGTCGAGGCTAGCTAGCTACCGTTAAGCCCCACCAACGGTTTTTGGGATGTTTGTTTTTATACACAGGATGCTCCGTTATTATCAAAGTAGATACATCAAGAGGTGGAGATAAGAGAGAAACCATGTTTATTATTATTATTTATTATTATCCGTAGCTGGTGTGCAGAGGGTTTTATTTTAACCATTATTTTCTTCTCCACCCACGTGAAGACACAGTCTCCCCCCGCCACCACCCCTCACTCCGCACACCGAGAAGCAGCTTTGATATAATGCTAATAATAAATCATGCGCCCCCTTCAACAAGCTAGCGAATCAAGCTAGCAGCATGCTTCACCTTGTTTTGGAGAAGTCAGTGAGTAAGTTAGCATTTAGTGATTTACTTTGTTTACTTTAGTGGCTACACAGTTAGGTGGACTGGAGGACTTTATGTCCCGGTTGTTCTGTTAGCTATAACAGCTTTAATTAAACCTCCAGAAGGCAGAGAAGGTGCTGTATCTCCGGGTGTAACTAGCTCATTGGCGGTGAACCCCCTGCACGGTTTACCCTCCAGGGAGTGATTTGGGTGTGGCGTGGGTTCACCCACCACGAACAATACTGTGTGTACAGCCACAGCCTATCTGGTCTCAGCCAGAGCATATCTATCCGGGTTATAGAAGAAGCACAAAAGAGGAATCGTGAGAGTGTTTTTGAGAGCACAATAAGCTAGAAAGGTTCCCTCCAAGATCAGCTGTTTGCGTTACTCAAATAAAACAGTTATCTCAGAATCAGCAAACATGTGCCTGACTACTGTCCTTTAGTGTAATCTCATTTATCGATCAGTAGTGTGAGATTGTGAGACACAGACCCAACATTAAGTACAATTATGATGGTCTCCACCTTTACCAGCTGCAACATTAAAGTAATGAACACATTAATGCATCACTATTTATAATTAAATAATGTAATATATGTTTGGCTGAAATGGGCCATTCTACATTATGAGAACTTTTACTTTTGATACTTTAAGTATATTTTGATGCTAATACTTTTGTACTTAAGTAGGACTTTGAATGCAGGACTTTTACTTGTAACAAAGTATTTTTACACTGTACTATTGCTGCTTTTACTGCAGTAAAAGGTCTTAATACTTCTTCCACCACTGGCTGTATCACAGCTGAGATGAAGGCATGTTGACCGTTTAATGTCAAATGAATCTGTGACAATAGTGGTCTGACATGTTCTATCATAATCTGCATTGCTAAAACGTTGAGAGCTGTCTAACCAAATTTTGTCTGTCATTGTTCCCTTAGTTTGTGAGAATATCCACAGATATGTTCATATACTGAGAGCACACACACTTGAGTGGGCTGGCTCTATTAGCTGTCAAACAGTATTAGCCTTTTCTGTTTTAGGCCGCCTTTTTTCTTAAACAAAGCCTCCCTCTGCTCAAACCTCCGGCTCCTATCTAACACACTCTTTGTCAGTGTCCTGTGTGACGCTCGCTCACTCGCTCCCCGTTTTAAAGGACTCTGAGGAATGTTCCATATCGATATTTAGTATGGCTGTGTGGAGCTGCTGTTCTCAACACTTAACATATAACCCAGAGGTCACTGGTCCAGACTCATGACTGACATGCCTTTTACAGTGCTGTGGTGTCGTGTTATGTAGTAAAGACTGAAACAGTCTCATTTGGCTTCAGCAAACATCTTTAACTGTAAAATAGATGCAGAATCTATGTATTCTAGGGCTGTCAATCAATTAGAATTGTTAATCACAATTATTCACACATTTTTTATCCGTTCAAAATAAACCAGGGATATTTGTCAAGTATTTAATACTCTTATTAGCATGGTAGTGGGCGAATATGCTGCTTTATGCAAATGTATGTATATATTTATTATTAGAAATCAATTAACAACACAAAACAATGACAAATATTGTCCAGAAACCCTCACAGGTACTGCATTTAGCATAAAAAATATGCGCAAACTGCAGCCCAACAGGCAACAACAGCTGCCAGTGTGCTGACTTGACTATAACTTGCCCCAAACTGCATGTGATTATCATAAAGTGGGCATGTCTGTAAAGGGGAGACTCGTGGGTACCCATAGAATCTATTTTATTTCACATATATTGAGGTCAGAGGTCAAGGAACCCCTTTGAAAATGGCCATGTCAGTTTTTCCTTGCCAAAATTTAGCTCAAGTTTGGAGCGTTATTTAGCCTCCTTCTTTCACTCTGGCTTTAAAACTGAGTTAATGCTTAATTAGTGCAGAAATTAGTGGCGTTAAAACAAATTTGCTTTAATTATTTTTGCGTTAACTTTGACAGCCCTAATCTATTCATTAGATAAGTTGACAGTTGCAGTCGTGCTAGTTCTCAAAGCATTGTTTGATTGAGTGGTTAGATAAAACTGGACCAAAAGGAGAGATGAAATCTAATTATTTCCAAATGCAGGAGGTCCTCTGTCCTCCATATGTCAGAGAAGGAATCTGTTTGGAATTACTTTTCGTTTTTACTCTTCAGGGTAAATTCAGGAGAGAGCTGCAAATTATAATAGATCACCAGTGAAAGTTTCAGCTACAGCGACAGTGCAGTGGGTGCAAAGGGTACATCTGAAACGTTTACTCAAGTAGTCTTAGTATGAGGGCTTAGGTTTTAATCCAATAGAATATGGTTGATTCAGTATTCTGTCCAGCGTGGAGATTTGCACTGTCGGTCTTAAGCAAGTCCCATCTGTATGCCTGTTTACAAATGCTGCATGAATTATCATTGTGTTTTAGGGTTCATCCGGTTCTCCGTCTCTCTTCCTGACTGTAAACAAAAAGCGTCACGTTGCATATCTGCTGCTTGCCAACAGAAACAGTGTGAGCGCCCGGAGAATATGCCGAAGCAACCCTCGATTGGAGTGCTGTTCTCGTTTTCAATTACATCACTTCTTTGAGTATAACGCATAATTATATCTATGGCTTAATGCTTTGTCTTTGCGAGGACGCAAGCCAACAGTAACAAACATTTGGTCATGTTGCAACCAGAGGGAGAAAATCATTCCGAGGATATACCATCATAGATATTACAGTTTTCCATTCCTGATTATACACAGTTTGGGTAATGCCAGGTACGCACTACACGAGAATCAAGCCGATTTGGGGCCCGATTACGCCCTCCCGACAATCGTCAGCAAAGCCACGATTTTTTGATGGTTCTTAAGATCATCTTGCCAGATATTCCTGTGATGTGGGGTATGTTTGGAGTGTTTTTTACATCCCCCAATTGGCTCGGGAATCCATCCTGGCCGCACCGATCTCAAATCGTAGATATTAAACATGTTCAATATTTACAAGCCAATTGTGAACCAAGCTGACTGAAGCGGAAGGACAACAACCGCCATCATGGCAGCTGTGGCTAATGCATGAGCTAATGCAAAACGTGAAGCATAAAGTAGTAGTAAGATGGACCTCAGAAATGGAGGACCAACTTGTTGATTTGTGGCAACAACACAAGTGTTTATTTAACATGACTTCATCCATCCATCCTTCGTGAATTTTCAGTACAAAGTAGTGCAAAAACTAACATTGCTAATTCTTCCTGCCTGTCGTCCGCCATGTCTGTTTACACTAAAGTTTGATCGTGAGAGATTTTGCAAGATTTCTTTTAGTCAGGACTCTTTGTTGTTCATGAATGAATCTGTTTGTGTGTTTTGGCTGTTTTGGCCAAATTGTTGCTCTTCACACACATTATAGGAACAAAACTGTTAATTTTAACATAACATGTCGTTATGTGTGGAGTCTCTCACATTTTGAAAATCTGTTTAGAGCTGAAAAATCTTTTAGTTTGGGCCAGCCTTAAGACTCCCCTCAACGTCATTTGAAGCCACTTTTAAGAAACCACCTCTACTTTCCACCTCCACCTCCTGGGCTGAGCTAATCCCAGAGATGCCTCGTGTACGTGGGCCCATCTGTTCAGCGCTGTGGTATGGCTGCTCCGTCCAAGGCCTGCAAATGTGATTAGTTGGAGATTACATCTGTGTGTGTGAAATGAAACTCCCCTCTCAGAATCAGAGCTGCGTGTTTACAAGAGAAAGGGATAAAACACTGTAGGGCTTTTGCGTCATCAAGTTCAATCTCTGGTCTTTCTCCGGTTATGTTTTTCTGCTCTGCGTTGCATCATGTTCACTATACACAGTTTATGTGAAATGTTCCTAGATGCATTACGAGTGTGTCTGTGTGTAGTAACATATAGACTGCAGCTTACTATCTGGCTTCCAAGCAGTCCTCTTGTAGCCTCCTTCTGAGTGCTATACATATTCTAGAAGCGTTTTAGTCTGCATCAAGCTTTTTCTCTCTGTGTGACCTCCAACCAGTTCTGTTGCTCAGTTGCCAGGGTAACTTTATGCGTGCGTCTGGCACATCCATTCAGCACAGATGGAACTGCGAAGTCACATGTCGTCACACTCTTCCTCTGATGCCTCCCCAAGCCTTGGCTCTGCCGCTACAAGTGTACAAAGCTAGTTATCTGTGTTCATTTTCCTGCTGTCGACTCCACAAAGCCATCCGACTTCTCTGTTAGTAATATAAAAGGTCTCTGCGCTTGACAAGTTGTTTTGGAACACTGATAATGATATTGTGTACAATTGGGTGCTTGATAAAGACGTTTTATATATATGAGGTGTTTCTAATGGTGCTGGCAGTCGGGTGAAGTGGGTGTTGTGGACGTGATCTTGGCGAGCACCTGACTAGCTGACTGCGTGCGTACGTGCTAGAAGGAAGATAAAAGACAAGCATAATGGATGTCCTGGCTTTCACTCCAGAAACCTCAGAGGCAGGCTCCACGTTTCACTGCCTAGATAGAGAGGCGAAGTCCATCTCCTTCTTTCTGGATTCCTTAGGTTTTTTAGTTTCACATGATGCCAGTATCTTATCTCTAGCTTTAAAACAGCCTGCTACAGCCTAAAAATTGCAAATTGCATTAAAGAAATTAGTGGCGTTAAAACAATTTTGCATTAACGTGTTATTAATGTTAATGTAGGCTAATGCTAGCAATTAGTTAGCTCAGTTTGTCCCACTTGTTTCATCAAATTCACAAATAGTAATGTAAATGGTAAAATGATATAAGAACTAGAGGCGTTCATATTTATTCCGAAATAAGGTCCCATGGTGGTCCACCGGAAGCTTTGCCTCTCTATTGAGCAATGTGCCTTTTTTTGTTGTACACAGCCGCATTTGAGGAAGTTGTGCAAAACTGCCTCTTATTGTTTTGAGTGTATCTGCCATGTGGTTCCTGCCGTGTTGTAATCACAGCTCTTGTTTAGGAGAAGTAAAGGCCACAGAGAGCAGCCGGACACAGACAGTGTTGAAGCAGAAAGTGAACACAGAGGGTCACTTGTGACTTATTGCTGAAACTCTCTCACACAGACGGACACACACCCTGTTAAACACACGCCACAATAGGCTGAGCGGCGGCGGGAGGCCAGGAGAACGTTTTAGCCTGAATTTAACCGCTGATGATGGGAGTGGCTCACACATGAAGGGCTACACGGCGAGTGGACCGCTGCACAGCTCAGAGTCTAGCTTCTCCTTAACGTTACTTCACTCTCGGTTTCTCTTTCATGTTGCTTTCATGTTGTGAGTGGGATCTGATGCTATTTTAGTCCTGTCTTGTCCGCCTCAGATTCATTCTGTGTAATTATTAGGCAGTATTCTTCACAATGCTTTGACATATACTACACTCACCAACCCACAGATCCCTACTTCCTGCATCCTCCTCTGTCCCTCCTCTCGTCCTCTGGGGACTTTAATAAATATGTCTTGTGTCTTTTGAGATCACTGTTGCCAGTATAGTACCTGACTTTCAGCACCAATTACAAAATACTTCTTTCAAAGAAGTAGTATAAAGCCTCTCTTTCTTTTAAATGAGCCAAACTTCTCAAATACATACAGTATGATATTGTCATAACTTACGCAAAGCGTACATTAGGGTGTAAGAAAATATCGATACACATGAGTATCATGATAATATGTGGTGTGATGCTGTACAGATTCTCCAAAACACTGTATTGATTTTTAATTAACCAGTTTATGCTAATCCCATGCAGTCTGGGACAAAAACATGCAGTTTTTTGCGTGCATTATTTTTGCCTCTTCTGAAATGGTATATTTCTGGTGTGTTCTTTTACTATTGACACTATCGCCTTGCTTACAGTATAGCAATATATATTGCAATATATAGAATCGTTACCCCTGCATCATGATATGTATCGGGTCGCCTGATTTTTGCCAAAATTGTAAATATGTCTCTGGTGTCAGTACTAGGGCTGTGTATTGGCAAGAATCTGGCTATATATATATATATATGTGTATATATATATATATGCACGTTCAATAAGAGAACGCACACGTGTACATATGTATATATATATATACATATATATATGAATGACGTCATCTGTCATAATTGCTCTTTCTCTGCGACTGCCAACCAAAATGCAGAATAAATTTAGTTGCTGTTAAAAAAAAATCCATTTCTGGCCTTGTCGTCAGCCAGTTAATGTCGGCCCTTATTGAACGTGCAGCTGGAAACAGGTTTTGATAAAACACTGGGTACTTGCGGTGCATAGATGTTTAAATTTCACAACATTTCTGGAGATAGAGGGTGGTAGTCTAACCGGAATATTGACTCATTACAATTTAATGAGAACACACAGTTACCATTTTGGTAATTGATATAATTGAGATCCTTTAACCTCTCCCCTTTCATGTCTTTAGGGTCAATCTTATGTTCAGGTTTGAATGTGCTGACTAGTCAAAAAGATTGAGGAAACCCCGGTGCGTCCCTGCCTGTTTTTTGGTCAAGCGCATGTGACTGCGTTTGTGTTCTTATTGCACTACTAGTGTTGAAATATTGGTCTTTGCCTAATGTGACCTCCGCCTTGTTATGTTTGCTAGGCTTTGTTTCCGTCGTAAAACTTTATTCCTGAATTGTACCGCACACTCCCTCTGACCGTGAACAGATCCTATCAAAGATGGCTCTGCCTTATTTCTTATGTTGGTTCAAGACAAAGTGGTAATGGCTCAACTAACTGACTTAACTCAAATTCCTGCTTGTCCACCACCTGGATGGGTGTGTTGCATGTCTAAGTTTCATCTAAGTGCATGTGAATCCATGTATATTTATGTCCTTTTTAAATTCTGTGTATTGGTCAACATCAGCTCAGCTCACCTGGTAGATGTGCGTTAGCAAGGGTTGGTGTGTCAGGTTGTAGGTGTTTGAGGTCAAGAGGTCAGGGGTCAAAGGTGAGTTTAGGGACAGGGCTGTAATAGAAGGGCTCATCCAGAATGTCAGCTATGAGGGTCTCGTTCCACCTGACACTTTCAGGCTGGTCTTTTCCCTCCTGTGTCATGTGGCTCTGCATATCTGGAATATTCTCACCAGAGGAAGTTTCATTTGAGGTCCAAATGCGGAGCATGATGTAAGGAAGCGACGCTCTGTTTAAAGGAATACGGCAAGATGGGAGATTTTTAGGAGATTTTATGATTTACAAATTAGGCTGCGTCTTAGTAACTTTAACATGATCATTAATAATAATTTGTTTTTGTTTATTACCATGGTATTGAATTGGGTATAGAGAATAGTGGAATTTCACTAGTATTGGTATTGACAACTAAATTTCTGGTATGGTGACATCCCTATCATCCATCACACTACGACTTGTAACGTCCGTCCTCAGATCTCTAGAAACAGATCTCTAGCTGAGTGAGTCCACTCACATTCAGCAGCATGTAAAATCTGCCAGAGGCATGAGTTGCTCTTACTATACTGGACCAATGTGTGTGCTCAGGTGTTTTGAGTAAAATGGACTATTGTGGTGTTTTTGTTGTACAGATACAGACTGAGGACCAGGCCATAATCCCCCCCCCTACAGGCCCTATTGAACATAAACAGAGAGATGCCGCACCCTTCCACTTCCCCTGCATATTGTCCTGATCCACCAGTCTGTATCAGAGGCTTTGTGGTCTCACAACACAGCCTCATATATCTGTCTAAACCCTGAGTGTTTTGGCTTGGGAGCCTAGCTGAGAGCGGAGCCTTGGCTATGTCATGGAAACTTGTGAACTTGGTCCTGAACTCTGCCAAAGACAATAGATCAGATACAGACAAACATGATTCCACCTCTCTCTCCTCTTTTGCTCTTACTTCTATTTGCTCTCTCCCTCACCATCACCAGACAGGCCCGTCTCAGGTACACTGTGGGCTTTTTGGCCTTTTTAGAACAAAGTGTATAATAAATTTGAAGCCTCATCCGTCCGCACCTGTTCCGCTCTTATCTCTCCTTTCCTCTATGATGAATGAAGGAGGGATGATTCATGTCTTGAGAAGATGTGCTTCTCTGTGTCATCTCAAAGAATCCGTTTAGATTTGTGTGACTGAGACAACCTGTTTCCTGTCTTCCTCTGTCAGGTTACCCCATAGGTCTGTCGGGTCTTGACATGCAGACGGAGACTTGCACTCACATGTCTACAGTTACACACTTTACATCACCAACTGTCAAACCGGGTGTTAATTCATTTCATTCACACCGTTTTTGTTCAAGAGTAAATGTCATCTGACCTTACAATGAAACACAATGAAACTCTTATTCCAGACAAGGCAGTTACAGAAGTAGCACAGACTGTACTAATCCTAACAGGAGGAAAGTAAGGTATGTTTTATTTATATAGCACATTTCAGACACAAAGGCAATTCAAAGTGCTTTACAGAAGCATAAATATACAAAACAAATAAAACAGAAAATAAGACAATTCATAAAAGAGAGAGAAAGGGAAAAAAAGTGTCTACATCCAAGTGTACTTTATTTTTAAAGTACAGCTGCAACGATTAGTCGACTAAACGATTAGTTGATTAACAGAAAAATAATCAGCAGCTATTTTGAGAATCGTTTAATTGTAATTTTCATGCAAAAATGTCAGAAAATGCCGTTTTCAGCCTCTCAAATATGGAGATTTTCTCGTTTTCTCTGTTTTATATCACATTAAACTGAATTTCTTTGGGTTTTGAACTGACAAAACAAGACATCTAAAGAAGTCACCTTGGACTTTGGGAAACTGGGTTTTCTGACATTTTATAGACCAAACAATAAATCTAGAAAATAATCAGCAGATTAATCGTTAATGAAAATAAATGATAGTTGCAGCCCTAATTTAAAGTCAATTTCAGAATATTTGACAACCAAAGTAGAAACTGGTGTGTATTTCCTTTTTACTAATATGATGCAATGCTCCAAGAGTTAAATCTATTCAGTTGCATCTTCCCACATAATATGGCATTTATACAAATTTGATGAATTAATTTGTTTCCTCCCACCACACATAACAGGTGGAGATTTTGTCTGCTCTAGTTTATTTTAATGTTGGTGAAAGGATGTTTGCAATATTTCTGAATATGTTGAATTTCAGGCATTTCTTTTTAGATTTTGCAAATTCAACATGTCCAAAGGAAGGAAACTCATTTACAGATGTGACATTTATTACTGCATTAACCAAGCTCAGTGCGCAGACACACCAAGCCAACATCAAAGAGCTAGCGCCGACGAAGGCCGACTGTTGTGTCGCCTCTGTCTTGACCAAAAAGTTGCACTCGAACACACCGCAAAGACTACAGCCAACGGCCAGTTAGTATGTACGTTCTGCACCTGCGTGAGATGAAATAACTCTCCACACCAGCAGGTGGCGGTAGTCTGTATTCGTCATTCAAAAAGGGGAAACGGGAAGACCGAGGACTGTGGATATACAAGCCGTTGTTACGATACGTATATGAAATAAAGCGGCATTTGCCGACCATTTTCAC
Organism: Helicolenus hilgendorfi; assembly: GCA_916700815.1. Lineage (NCBI taxonomy): Eukaryota > Metazoa > Chordata > Actinopteri > Perciformes > Sebastidae > Helicolenus > Helicolenus hilgendorfi. Next base: position 1,481 of record CAKALG010015468.1, on the reverse strand, counting down.
ACCATTCTCACTCACCACTTAGGCCATGTTGTTGTGAAAATATCCATGTATTGGAATGATCAGATAAAAAATGAGAAGAGCCCTCTGTGTTTTTCCTCTTGACTTTACTCGCTGGCTTGCTTTCCTCACTTCCGTTTCTCTTCCCGTTGCACTGATTCGTTTAAGCTGAACAGCCAAACAGAGTGATTTTTCTCACCGACGAGCTCCGCCGGCGATTCAACATGCGTACACTAGAGCCAAAAACTAAGCTGACAGACGCTCTCCGACGACCCCAAACTGTCCGACGGCCGACCGACGGCTTGGTGTATCAGGACCTTTAGAGACTGGCAACTGACAAAGTTACAAAGTAGAAAGACTTGATGAACAGGCTTACATTTGATTGTGCTCTGTATGTGAAAATATAACCTGAGCATCTATTTGATTTCCTTTTGTCTCATAGTTAGAATCTGCTGGGAGGATTTGGGAAGAGGAGAGCGAGGGCGACATTGCCGCTGGAAACAATGTCTTTCCTATTTATAGTGAGTAGATGGATGTTTAGCAGCACATGCATCCTGTCTGTACTTGTCCTCTGAGAGGAGAACAGAGGCCCGAACCAGTAGTGTAACTCGGCCACATATCGTGTGTCTGTGTGTGTGCTCTCGCTGTGTAGCCCCCGGCCATGCTGCTCTGTGGGAGAGGAGGGTCAGTGAAGGGGTGTAAGGGGCTCATTCAGGGAGAGAGAGGGGGAGGGTTAGCTGAAGAGATACAGCTGTTTCTCCGCTCTCAGCTGTTGCTCCTCTCCCATTCGATGAGGCTCGGTTTCCCTCTATCTCTCTCTCAAACACACACACACCCTAACTGGGAGAAGCACACAGTCTAACATTGTTCTGCCTTTTGCGAAAGATGAAAGAATCAATCTCTCATAGCTGCTATCAGATGGGAATAGAAAGTACTCACCATATTAGTAAGAGAGGCAGCCATGGCCAGATTAGGCAAAATCTGTCTCTCTGTGTTCATCACATTTTGTTGTTTTTTCTCCTTTTGCTCCGTTTGTCTCTCTGCCATGACGTTATATGGGTCCAGTCTCTCTTGTGTTTTCCCAGTGTGTGTGTGTGTGTGTGTGTGTGTGTGTGTGTGTGTGGGTGTCATGTTTTATTCCTCCATGTGACCTTTGACCCAGTGAACTCTCAGAGCAAACAACTGTGTGTTAGTTCATGTCCCTCTTTGACCAGCTTTAGGTGACAGTTTGAATGTAGTTTTGGTTCTCACAAGTGTTGGAAGTTGACACACTTCTTCCCCCCTTAAGCCGAGTTTCCACAAAAAGTTCCCGGGACTTTAGTCCATGGAACTACTTTTAAAGGAACTAGAAAGTTATTTCAGCTAGGGCTGACCCGAATGCTTTGATGCTTCGAAACTTTGATTGTTGCCAGGGTATTTGACCTCCAAATTCAAATGCTATGTTTTAAATTTTTTTAGATACAGTGTATCTAGTATATATACAA
>CAKALG010015467.1:0-26351 GCA_916700815.1 Helicolenus hilgendorfi | reverse complement strand
CAGGTGAGTGCTCATGAAGTGAGTGCCGGTTGTCATTGGCCTGCTTTGTGCGCTCGGCTTTTGTGATGACTGCTGTGAATGTCAGGGGGAGCGATGCCAGAGAGGGCATAAAGGCGTAGGTAAGGGGGTTGTTTTGATCCACCCAGTTACTATCCTGCAGGTCTTGTTGAGAATAGGGTCTATTTTACGTGCATGGCATGATCTGCTCCATGCTGGGCAGTAATATTCGACGGTGGAGAAGCACACGGCTAGTGCCAATGTACGCAACGTACTTGGGTGAGCCCCCAACTTTGAGTTTGTTAGTTGTCGTAGAAGCCTGTTCCTGGTGGAGACCTTGGCTCTCGTCTTTTGGATGTGTGCCTTGTAACTGAGGGTTCGATCTAAAGTTACTCCCAGATAGACTGGGTGCTGGTGGAAATAAGATTGTGTCATATTCACCAGAAGTATAACACATTACATGTCCCTTTTTAAATGAACAAAGAAAAAAAAACACATTTGTGAGGGAAATGTCTTTATTCTTTGATTTTTTTGGTTGCTGCGAAAACAATTTCTGACAATGACTGATTTATTTGACTGCAGGACATACATGCTAAAAATAAAACATTCTTACCGTATTAAATTAGATATTTTTCAAATTAAAAGTCCCTAGAAGTGTAAGACGCAACTTTTCCCCATGGTATAGTGTTAAAAACATTAACAAAAATTACAATAAATCATATCTAATCGCAATACTTGTAGTATCGCAATACTTGTAGTATCGCAATACTTAGAAATCGCAATACATATCGAATCGGTACCCAAGTATCGTGACAGTATCGAATCGAGAGATGGGTGCATCGTCTCAGCCCTAGTCGTCAGATAGTCACAGTCGTATAATATGCTGACTTTTGGGTGTTGACCTTTTTTTTATTTTTCCAAGGGGAAAGAGGAGTGGAGAGTGATAAAATGAAAAAAAAAATGCAGGGAGAGAGGGGATGCTAGAGATCTAAATAGAGAGTGAAACATTGCCTGGGCAGAGCAACAGAGAGGCAGAGAACAGAAGAGACACAGAGAAACAGAAGGAAGAATAGGAGGAGGGGCTCAAACAGATGAGAAAAGTTTCTGGACTGAAATAAGAGGAGGACAGAACAAGGAATAATAAAGAGGTGCAGATAGTGAGGTGTGTGGGGTGTGGGGAAGAAGTGGCAGTAAAAGATGATCCCCCCACTGTCTGTGTGTCCCTTTGTGATAACAGAGCAAAAGCAAGAGTAGTGCGAGCGCACGGGTGAAAGCAAAAGGATAGACTCCCTTTCAAAGAAGAGTTATGGGAATAACTTTATTTCTTTTCACCAAAGCCTCCGAGATTAAGTGTTTACTCTTGGCTTCTACGCGGGAAGCAAGATTCAATCCCTGGTTTTTAAAGAAAAAGTAATTACTTGCCCTCCACCTCAAAGGGGGGCTGCATAATGAAGGATTTTTCAAAGCGCAAGTATGTTACTGGTCCTGTTTACACACACACACACACGCATTAGAGCAGCTTTTAATGCGTCTCTGCGAGGCGGCATTGTAGATTATGACAGGCACTGGCACTGTGAGTTTGGGCTGGCTGGGCAGCTGGCAAAGCTTAAAAACCTCTACAGGTGCTTGGGCAGATGCCTGTGTGTGTGTGTGTGTGTGTGTGTGTGTGTGTGTGTGTGTGTGAGCTTCGTCAGGGTGTGAGGCAGCATGCATTTCCTGTATTACGATGAGATTGCAGCAGGCGGTCTGTAGCGAGGAAGGCTCACACATTCTGCGACATGCACACACACTCTTTCATCATAATGTAGACTAATATGGTAATAAAAGCAAGCACTTCTCAGAAAAAAAACATTAGCAAAGCAGAACTGGAAAGACATGGCACTTGAGAATGTGAATGTTGGTGAATACATTCCAGCAATGATCAAACAATAAGTGCATCATTTCTGCTTTTTTTGCTCATGCATTTGATTTATTTATTTATGGGGGGTTTCAGTGTGGCGCTTTCCTCATACAATCAATATCAAGCAGCATCTCTTGGTGTGGGTGTGAGATCAGGCAAAACATGAATATCAATACGCTCCTTCACAGATGTCATTAGAGATGCTTACTTGTCTCTTGCATCAGAGAGTACCTGTCAAAAACAGCAAACTACACACTCGAAGCCTGAATGAGATTATTGTCAGCATACAATTGTGCCTGTGTGAGCTTTTATGTATTTAATTTTTAAAAGGAAAAAATCCATAAAGGAGATTGTACTGTAATAACCTCCGCTGTATTTTGTTTGTTCATGTTTTATTTCACTTTGTGTGCTCAAAGTAACTGTGAAATGGAAGATTATATCAGCTTTTGCCAAAATGTAATTACCGTGATGGCGTTATAGTAACATTTTGTCTTTTTTTTTCTGTAAATTGAACCTGGAAAGGAGTAGAGTAAAGAACAGTTAATCCTGTTCTAGATGCGACTGTTGCGAGTTGAACAATATTATTTTTAACCTTTGGTAATCCTAAGAAGAGTATTTACATCCTGGAAGACATCACAAAATGTCCATAATTTGGTTGAAAATTTAAAATTCAGGAAAAACTGTAGCAACAGCTATGAGGACATGCTCATGAAAACATTGCCAAAGTTACCTTAAAGCGATCAATACTAAAGAAGGTAAAGGCTTTCCTCAGTGCAAGGTCGGCCTTCGGCAGCAAAATGAACTCCACTGCATTTTCAGTGTGAAAACGGTCTTGGGAACTGATTTCATAAGAAATATCGACTGCGTCTCTCTTGTCAATAAGAAGTTGTTTGGCTGGTGGTGCTTGCTGCTCTTCAGTGACATAGATCAAATAATCCGTATGTCTCCATTGGCAGACAGCATTATTTGTTAATTTAAAAATGTATTCTTGACCTCGGAAACATTAGTTGATAAAACAATTTCCACTCCGGCTGCATCTGGTAGCTCTTCTGCAGTTACAATCATAATACTATGATATCAACTGGGCAAACTCCCTTTGCTTAGGAAGATTGTTCAATACTCTAGACTCAAGGTTAGTTTACTGACTTTTTATGGAGCTTCACATCGTATCCCACAGTCTCTTCAGTGAATGGAACTTGCTCAGTTGTTATCACGTGACCTAAAAAAAGTGACATTTCTTTCTCTTATTGTTTAATTTGAATAGTTTTAAAGGACCCGTGCGTAATATTTTGGGGGATCTATCGGCAGAAATGGAACATAATATCCATAATTATGTTTTCATTAGTGTATAATCACCTGAAACTAAGAATCGTTGTGTTTTCTTTAGCTTAGAATGAGTCCTTTATATCTACATAGGGCGCAGGTCCTCTTCACGTAGTCCGCCATGTTGCTCCGCCATTTTTCTACAGTAGCCCAGAATGGACAAACCAAAATCTGGCTCTAGAGAGAGCCTTTGATGTTTTTACATTACCTGAAGGCCACAGCAGTTCTCAGACAAGCTGAAGAAACTGCGGTAATGTGAGCCGCAGAGTGCAAAACCCTGCCACCGCCAGCCGCCGTCTGACTTCCGTTGCTCCTGAAGTAGTGTTATTATGGTAAGGATGACCTGTGAGCGAGGTGAACGGCATTACCACGGTTTTGGACTCGGAGGCTCACGTTACCACAGTCTTGGAAAGGAAGGAGTGAGCGGAGGGTTACTCACTTGGTTGCAATCTGCAATGACGCAGATTTTTTTACAGCCTGAAAACAGAGCCATGAGGAGGTGCAGAAGTCTAGTTTTCTCTCAAAACACTTGAATTACAATGTGCTGAAAGGTTATTATCGAATTTTTGCCCAATGCTGCCAAATATATTCTGCCTACTGACACTGTAAGGTGTCATTGTGGTTCTAAAACCAAGTTTATTTTCTAACCAAAACAATATTTTGGGGGAGTAGATGTGGCTGCCAAAATAAACCTCTCTGCCAGGTGCATTATCTGACATTCAGCCCAAACCCGGTCGCCGCTCATTCTTAATATCCATAATTGTTTTGACATTTTCTCAGACCGTGCAGCACAGGTATAATTTCCACTACCTTCCTTATACTGTATATATAATTTTCCAGGTAAGGTGCATATCTGGCTCTAGCACTAGTGTCCACTGATAAAGGGCACAGGGACTGTGAAATCATGAATAATCCAACACTAGCTCTATTAGCAGTTCCTGTGTGATTTTGGTCAGTAGGTTAGGAATGGCTTTCTCCTCTGAAATGCTAGTGTATCATTTAAAAAATAATGATAGATTTTTGTCAACCATTATCGTGAACTGGTAATATTTTTTTATTTATCCTTTATTTTAGCAGTGGGTCCCCACTGAGACCATAATCTCTTTTCCAGGAGGGCCCTGCAGCATTACAAAGTTAACATTCAAACAATACTTAAACACATAGAAACATGTAAAAACTGTTACAGTTTTACAGTTTAGCACAGTCCTACATCTGGGTGTTTTTTAAAGGTGATACAATGCAGAGATCTAGTGGTAGTGGTCAAGTTGATTGAGAGAAGGCTATATACACAGTTTCTTGGGTGTTAACTTCACCTCTCGCCGTCCAATTAAGGACACCTTTACATAGCCGATCATGTTGGGTAACACTCAGGTGATTGTATTTTAATTTTCTCTTCACAACTTCTATGGTTATTAAAAATAGGAAGACTTCAGTGTCACAAGGTGTTGACAAGGTGTTTTTTTTTCTGTTCCCAAGTTAATACAGACTCTACAATCTGATTGAACAGAACTTGACCTGAACTTCGACTCTTCTTGCTCCGAATCAATCTAATTCTCACATTGTCAAACGTGTAGCATTTCTCCTCGTGAGGGTGACAATGTATGAAATTGGGAATGTAAGAAAAAATAGTTGGTGATGGCATATACATAGTAAGAGGGCAGAAGTCCAGATATGAAATGGAGGTGTCAAAGAAGATGTGAAGACTGTAAATGACAATAACAGAACAAACACTGAGCATCGTTATTCATTGCCTGATTACCATTTAGAAGCAACTTTAATGGTCAACATGTCTTATTTTCCATCTTGTCATTAATCAAACCTCATATGAACAGTACGATATTCATTAAGGCGTTGATGGCAATCCAAGCCCACGTGTGAAAGGTGTTGATGGAACTGTCACTTCCTCTGACAACGCCATTTTTAGCATCCATTGACGTTCATGTCGGTTTGTTCATTTGTTTGCAAGGCACTTGTAGCTTAGAAGTGTCAGCAGATGGTGTTGAATATCTCAGATTCTGCGCTTATGTGTGGTTGCAGGACTATGTGGCTATATATATAGATGTATTTTTTATGAGAATGCACATCTATCTTAGATATTTAATTTGCTACACAGGTGTGGAAGAGATGTATGCTAATCACCTGGTATACAGCAATTACCAACAGGAATTAGAGCATTCAACAAGTAGACACAGACCTCATTTGCATATAACACACTGAACCTCTCTTAGGAACAAATAACAACATCACTTAGGATAAAAAGTACTAGGTTCATGGATTGGCTTTTCTTTTAGATACATTCAGTATACTGTAGGGATTGCATCATGATTAGAAGAATGTTTTCGTTTCATTTTACTTCCGTTAAAGTCTCTGCTATTAGTGTTGGCTTGAGTTTAAATGTGGCATTAGGTTTCTCACATTAAGATCTTTAAAAGTATAAGAATCAAATAAAAATCAGTGTCTGCTGTATTCGTTCTGTTCCTTGAAATAAAATGAAAATAAGGTTCTTCTGTGCCTTTAGGTACGCACCTTGTTGAAGTATATGGACACACAACATCCAAAGCACTGTGATGTTGTTATATAGAGTCTTCTTCTACTTTAACGTCACTCTTGTGGCCTGATCCAATTCTTTGTTTCATACTGACCAGTCAACTACTTAGGGTCAACTACTATCAAAAGAGTAGGGCTGCACAATTAATCAAAATTTTGGATTGCAATATGGTGTACTTCCATTTGCAAATCGCAGGAGGCGCAATATTTAACAGTGAAATGTGTGTCAAAATACCATTTTAAATTAAATATTTTCATGCTGCAGATATTTCCTTGCCTACACATCATGTTCCACAGACTTAAAGTGGAAGTGAAACAGTCAACCAAGTTAAGCTGGTTTACTATATAGATTTCCACTCTGATGAACAATTATATGACAAACATGACAAATGAAGAAAAAATAAGCTTTGTTTCATCTTTTATTGGAAGAACGCCGCCGTAATGCAGTACTCTAGTACTGCAGTACTCGCGTTCTTGCAACGGAAGATAATACAAAGCTTTTCATTTTAAATTCTGACATTTGTCATGCTTGTTATATACTTTATTAGAGTGGAAATCCATTTAGTAAACCAGCTTAACCTGGTCGACTGTTTCACTTCCACTTAAAGAAAACATCTTTATTTGGTTCAGATTCCCACAAAAAAATCACACCATAATTATTTTAATATGTTTTTTTTCAATGAAATTGAGAATAATGATGTAAAAATAATCATTCCCTTTAAAATTGCAAATCATATCACAGTTTCAAAACCATTAAGCACTAGAAAAAAAGAAAGGTTTCATTTAACATTATGTATCATTATTCATTATTTTGTTCTTTATGTCCTTGATTACTTGATTAACCGTCATGAATGTCATAAAATAATAGAAACTGTCTGCCACAAATTGCTTGTTTCATCTGAAGCACAAAGCTATTCAGTTAACTGTCACATAGGGCAAAGAAATGCAGCAAATCTTCACAATTGAAATGCTGGAACCAGGGAATATTTTGCATTTATGCTTGAAAAACAATTTTCTGTTGATCAACTAATTGTTTAAACTCTATAAAAGTGCTTTTAGCAAATTAGTGCTATACTTCACTCACCTCACTGTGGACCCAACACTCACAATGTGCGACAGTGCAGTTCAGATTGTAGTTCACCTCTTTTGTTCCTATCAGAGGCTCATATTGTGGTCTTATTATTTCACCACTAGCCACGGGAATGTGGTCTGTTGTTGTTGCTGGTGGAAGGTTCGTTCCTCAGGAGGAAGCTCATCGTGTCAATAATGTCATGGACACCTTCCTGACTGATGAACCTGCACAATGAAAACTCCAGAGGAGAGTTGCCACATCAACCGGAAACCAATGGAGCGAACACCTTGAACTTGGAACTAGGGTTATGTTATGTAACCATCAACATATCGTGATAAATTATTAATTCTTTCATTTTCTCATATTGCAGCACTACACTGTACAGCAGCACCACAACCATATATATCATATGATCTCCTGTAGCTGCAACCACTGTACAAGCGGTAGGGTTTACACATGGCACATTCATTTATTATGCATCATTACATGTATTTGCGTGACATCAATATGTATTTAATATTAAAAAAAGCCTAGAAACCCATAAAAAGTCTGTAATTTTTCAACTACAAATGTTCCTGTTCCTGTAGTGTGTAAAGGATTTTACATAAGCAGGGACATCTTGCACATAAGCACTGACAGAGAGGACAAATCAGCCTCCACCTATCTGTGTGGGTGTTTGCATCTACACAGTTGAGCAAATACTTGTGTTAAGAAGAGATCACATGTGTTTATAACTGGAAGCAAATTACAATGAGTTAATAAGGGCATCTAATGGCTCAGCCAACATCACTTGGGTGAGTCTTTGATCTTTTTGCAAATAAATATAATACATTGCGTTTTTCATCATCTGTGGCGGGGTCAGCACTTTGATTAGCCCATTACACATCATTATGACATTTTGGTTTGTGTGATTAAGACAACTTAGACTGCATTACACACCACTGCTGTTGAATTACACACTGTAAACACACATACTGAACACACAAGGAAACGAATGGAAAAACACCCGATAGCAGAATACATTTTTCCCTTTTATCTGGCTCATTTAATCATAGCTATTACAATAGTTGAACTGTACCCCATTGACCTATTTGCTGGTCCATGTCGCTTCACATGTAACGGCGCCGGTCTGTTGTACTCTTGATTTATTGAAAAGGATTTGATTGCTTTCTTCTCAAGCAATATACTGCTTATGCTCCTTAAAAAGACTGAGGCAGGTCCTGGACACCGTACATGCAATACAACGTTGTGTAAAAAATAGGGGTGGGAAAAAAATCGATTCACCTATGTATCGCGATAATTTGTTTTATAATAATAATAATAATTTCCCATGGTCTAGTGTTAAAAAGTTAACAAAAATCTCAATAAATCGTAGTATCGAATCGCAATACTTGTAAAATTGCAATACTTAAAAATTGCAATAAATATCGATCGACACCCAAATATCGTGATAGTATGGAATCGGGAGATATGTGTATCGTCCAAGCCCTAGTAAATATGCTAAGCAGTTAATCTGAAAAAGAAAACAACGTTTCTTAAAAGAAAGAAAAGCTTTGTGAAGGTATGCGATTTTCATTCAGAGACGTTTTTAGCAAGAAATTGTAAATCACCAAGAGATGTTTCAATAGTAGGATTTGGTCGGAAAGAGAGATTTTCCTAAAAGGTGCACAGAGCCAGAGCTTCCATTCCTTCTGGTAAGGCGAAATAATACCTTAAGTGACTGAATCGACAGTTCTCAGTTCGTGAAGCCCGGCTCGCTTTGTCTATAATCCTTTATTCTTTCTTGACTGGTCTCGTGCTGTTTCTCAGTCTGACAAGAAGAGGAAAAATCTGATGGATCTGCACTCTGAACAGTCAGCAAAAGCTCGTATCAAGCTCGGTGGGGAGTTTCTAGTAGAGGTCGTATATGTTTTTCGTCAATCTATTTCTTTCTCTGCTGTTGCATTCCCTAAGAAACAGTGTAAACTTGCAGAACAAAAGAGACAGTATCATGTTGGTTCCTGGAAAGGTTGAGATGAGTTGCTCACTTAGTCACTCAACAGGAATTGTCAGAGTTTTTTTTAAAAGAAAACAAAACCAAATGGAGGTCAGACTCACCAAGATGGGAGTATTAGTGGTACAATGACACATGACAAGATGATAGATTTTGCAACAGTATCAAATTGCTCCTGCCGTGTGGCTATGAAGGTGCTGTTGCATCAGTATTCAAGTGCCATGTGCCCAAGGCTAAATAAGAGAACTTGACAGTTGAGGGAGTGAAAAAAAGAGACTTCATCCCACAGAACAGAGTGAAGATAGAATTAATTCTTTTGAAAGGTAAGATCACAGGCACACCAAGGCCAGTTTTCATTGAGAAGAGCACTTTGTGACCAGAGTATACTTGAGATTAGGGGTGTCACGATTGCGATTTGAGAGCGAAAAATGTATCAAAATGCTCTTTCAATTTCGACCTTCGAAATCAAAAGCTATAGTATAGCCAGTACTTTATTCTCTCTCCATCCCTGCCTACTTTCGTGCGTCCTAAGGGGGAAATAAACAGCAACACTTCAGAGACGACTCAGCCTATCTCAAGCTGGGCATTCACTGTACAATTCCTACTCCTACTGTACGAGTAGATCGTTTGCAATGTAAAGCCAAAGCTCACAGTTTATGTGCTCACACTGTACGTGTAAAATATATTTTAAAAAAAACACAGAAAGAGAAGCTAGTATGTTGTAGACTCTTCAGCGTGATCTATACTTGCCGCATCTGTGACGGTCGCCAGTGTCCGCACAGCCAAAGTGACGTCGTCTTTCTGTTTTGGACTGTTGGTTGGACAAAACAAGCAACAAGTGATGTGGGGGGGAATTATAATGGGCTATTTCTGCTATATTCTGACAACTGATCGGCTAAATGATTAATGAATCAATAATGAAAGTAATTGTTAGTTGCAACCCTAAAAGCAATAAACAAACTAAACCCAATTTATGACCAAAGAAAGATTTGATCTTTTTAAATAAAATGTTTTTGGTCAGACTTGACGATGACCATGTTGGGTAATTACAGACCTCAGCAATCATCCTAAAAAGGCTGCAATTTACCTGTGGTTGCCGGGATGTGGTGTCGTAATGGGCCCTAACATTTTCCAGGCAGGCTGGATGTCTGAATGACAGTGGTTACTGTATGAAGAGTATGGGCACACATGAAGAACCACATACAAGACATGAAAAGGTAATCCAGTGACAATTCCCATCCAACCCCATGGTGGGTTGAAGAGGAAGGAAATGGCGCCACCCTTATCAAAGTCATCATGGAATATGGCCATCCATTCAGGGCAAGATTGCACTCGCTCAAAATGGCTGAGTGCCGGGCACCCTAGCACACAGCGTTTTGCGGTCAATTGCCTTGGCTGTTAAGAAACCAACTGTGTTGAAATTTACCTCTTAAAACCTTAAAGCCCTTAAATCGAATTTGTAAACCTTACGCGGTTCTTCTCTCTCTGTCGGCAGAAGCAAAGGAGACATTCAGCATGGATTATTTTGCACAGTATGTTTGATGTTGACTAATACCGCGCACTTGCCGTCAAAAAGAGAAAGCAAATACTAAATGTAATATTTCTCTCTTTGATCTGTGGACTTTTTCATGGTCAGACCGATTGATTCATGACCCAGACGGATGGCCTCTTGAGAGAGTTTGAGAAAGTGAAATGAGGAGAAGAGGCAATCCAAACAATAGTTTAGGTAAATGAAGAAGAATCTGGATGTTAATGACACTAAGTATCCACATTTCTTCAGGGGGCTAGCTGTCTCTTAGCAACAGTGGTGTTGTCGGCGTGGAAACCCTTGGCAGATTGGAAGCATTATTCACCAGGGCTTAATTAGAGGGGTAAAGATTAGGCCAGGTTGTCTTTAATTGAGCAGTGTGTGTGTGTGTGTATGTGTGTGTGTGTGTGTGTGTGACTACGTACACGAACCTGGTTCTTTTATAGTTTGCATAAAGAAAGGTGTGTGTGTGGTTGTTCTTTAAAAGCAATGACATTGCTTTGAATGACTCACACACTGTACCATACCTTTTCATGTTCTAACCGACCTTGTTATTCATATTTGAATTGGGGACACAGCAGTCATTTTAGGTTCTCTTCAAATTTTGGACTGTTAGCTCACAATACTTAACCTTCAAGACTTCAAATAGAGGTGTAAAGGTCCCTCATAAAATCGTTTAGGCCCTTTACAAGTCTCCTTCAAGAGCCTTTAAGTGGGCACTGCACAAATCCAACATGTCTGAAACATCCTTCATGTGTGAAGAACAGTTTTCACAATCTGGTCTCAGTGAGTATCATTATGTTCCGACTTCACACGAGAGCTCTTTTTTTTCTTTTTTTTTAATTTGCAAAGGCAATGACAAAAATGATTTCCTGTAACTAGGGGTGAGAATCACCAAGTAACTAATGATATGATACTATCACGATATGTTTCCCACGATCACGATGGTATCGCAATAGAGCGATTCTGCAATACTCGACAAATTGCAATACATCACGATATCTGTGCAATTGTAATGTAAAATAGCCATAAACTGGCCAGACTGCCAGAAAGCACAACAGTTCTGAGGTTAAAGGTTTAAAGGAAGGATACAACTATGCCTCAATAAAATATTTCTTATCTAAATTGACAAACATCTCTTTCAAACAACTGTATTTTCCAAGTTTCTTGCCAAAAGATTAAATTTGAACACATTATGATGACATTATAATTAACCAATAATTTTGTACTTAATAGAGCTTGGACGCATCACAATGTAACTCATTGGAACCTCAGTTGACGTTACCGGTTAGCTCCGTTATTTAGCCAAGCTGGACTGTGCTGCCCACCGGTTGCTAACAGCTTACGTCGCTTAGAAAGTATTAATGCCGATCTCCCGATCGCACACCTAAAGATAACTTTCATTTTAACTTCACAAATCAGCCGTTCCTGGTCTATAGCGGCGTTTTCAAAGCGAGCGGCAGGAATAAATAGAAGCAGGGTGTTCGACAGAAGTTCCGTCTCGCTGTGCTGCGCTGCTTCGCTCGCCGCCGGTTAGAACACTCCAATAGAAAAACAATGCAATCAAACTGATTTAGTCACTGAGTCAAAATGAGAACCCTGTAGAAGGGTCTTAAAGGTGCAATTCATAGCTACATACATGATGTAATGCTAAAAGACAGAGGTCAGCATTCTTCACTATTTGATGATCCATGTAGAAGACATTGAAATCAAACATTGGTGTATTACTTGGTAGAGCTAGTTAGGCCTGGTATAGTAGAGTATTATAAATAAAAATATAAGTAAATTGTTATTGTGCTCTAATGTAACCCTGTTAACCTTGCTATAGAAAAAAACATATGTGGACAAGCAGCACAGAGGATTTATGCTTTATTGTTAATACTTTCAGACAGTGTTTTTCACGTCCTTACAGAGAAAAGGCTTTGAGGACATAATGTAACATTTAACAACACTATCAGTCAGTGTAGAAATAACCTTTTGTGATATCACGCATAACAAAAGCACATGCATTTTAACTTTCTCTTTAATATTTATTTTACATTTGCCTCATGCATTTTAGCCCTTTTGTACAGGTGGACATTAACATTAAAACGTGATTTAGTTTGCCTTTAAGACGAAAAGAGAAAGTAAGAGAACAGCAGCACTATCTGGCATTTCAGCCATGTAGGTTCGATATGTCTCGCCTCGACCTTTCCCTGTTCTATATAAAAAAAAAAAAAAAAACGACAAGAAACTAACTGGGCCTCATTTACGGCTTGCAAAACTCTCTTTCTATCTCTCTCTCTCTCTCTCTTGCCCCCCCCTATTTCTGTCTCACACACCCATAGAGTAGATGACCATAGATATAATATGGCATGACCGTGTCCCCTCCGAACTATAATTATAGAGACAGCGGGATATGGAGTTGACCTATAGCAAGTCCTGATTAAAGCCAACATATCAGAAGACATACTGTATGTCCTGAAAGGTAGAGCTTTACCTACACCCTTTTTTGCTCATCTTTTGTGTCCAACACAGTGATAAATATGTGGTGAATGTGTGTGTGTGTATTTCTATCAGAGCGGGAGGAAGAAAAAGAGCACAGAGCTACAGGTGGGCTGATTGTCTTCATGTCAGTTGGCTGTAAAGGTTGAATTCTGACTTTCAAAGGAATTGCAGTCATTATGACTGCCTGAGTGGCCATATAGTGTCTCATCTAAAGCAAGTTTTCATGTCTGCACATTTTTATGCCTCCGCTCCGGTGATAGCCGTAGCCGGAGGCATTGTGTTTTCAGGTTGTCCGTCTGTCCGTCCATTCGTGAAAGCGATATCTCAGGAACGCCCTGAAGGAATTTCTTCAAATTTGGTACAAACGTTCATTTTGACTCGAGGATGAAATGATTGAATTTTGGTGCTCATAGGTCAATGTCACTGTGTACTCTCGTCCATCCCATTCTCATGATATCTCAGGAAGGCTTTGAGGGATTTTTATTTTTTTTTTTTTAATTCGGCTCAAATGTCCACTTGAACTCAAGAATGAACTGATTAGATTTTGGTGCTCAAAGGTCAAGGTCACTCTGACCTAACATCTGTCTCATTCTCTTGATATCTCAGGAACGCCTCATGGGAATTTCTTTAAATTTGGCACACACGTCCATTTGGATTTAAGGATTAACTGATTGGATTTTGGTGCTCAAAGGTCAAGGTCACTTTGACCTCATGTCAGTCCTATTCTCGTGATATCTCAGGAACGCCTTGAGGGAATTTCTTCAAATTTGGCACATATGTCCACTTAGACTCAATGATGAACTAATTAGATTTTGGTGGTCAAATGTCACTGTGACCTAACATCTGGCCCATTCTTGTGAAAGCAATATCTCAGAAATGCTTGGAGGGAATTTCAACTAATTTGGCACAAACGTCCACTTGGACTCAAGGATGAACTGATTCGATTTTGGTGGTCAAACGTCAAGGTCACTGTGACCTCACAAAACAGGTTTTTTGCCATAACTCAAGAATTTATGATAATTATGACAATTTCACCCAAATGTTTAATAGAATAAAATTATTAAGTGATGGCATTTTGGACAGAAATGGATGTTAATGGCATCTTGATGGGTTGGCATACAACGGCAAGGCGGTAATTGTAGTGTGTTTATTTTTTATTTAACCCCTATATTTCCAAGATATTCCAATTGAGATTTAAAAATGTCTTTTTACAAGGGAGTCCTGGCCAAAATAGCAGCATAAAAGTTTCATGCAGCCACACTTGATTGGCAGGTTTGGTTGTTTAGGATCAAATGGGGACAGGATCAAATACAGAGACATGAAGAACATAAGGAGAAAATCAGTGATATGCGATAAAAGCTCAAGATTAAGCCCTTTGTTCCTGACGTAACCCCACCTTGAAAGACTCACCCAGATTGGAAACTCCTCAAGCCTTGCCTGCTTCAAATGAACCTACATAGCAGAAAGACCGCAATGTGCCTCTCACTGAAATATAAAATAGAGGAAATGGAGAAACTAAAAGCACCTTTTAAGAGATCTTTCCTTTATTATTCAAAATCCCCAAAAGGCAAAAGTGAAAGAACTGGGAAGTGTCACAAATTCAGACGTGATCAAAGTGCATTATACACCACAGCAGCTAAATGCAGTCTCATTCCCTGGCACTTCTGGGTCAGGGAGCATTTTACTGTAGATTTGTGTTTGTGCGAGAAAGAGAGGGAGAGAGGGTAAGAGGGAAAGCGACAGAGAAGCGTAACATAACGAGAGGGTTGGCAACACTTCTGCGAGTCATTAGCAAGTACGTTTGCACTTTCTCACAGCCTCCCATCTCTGTATTCTTGTCCATTTGTGTATCTCATATTGCCTGAGTGCCAGTTTCTTTTCTTTATTATGAAAGCCTTTCAGACACCTGAGCTTCCGCTGCTTCGATTCGGCTTCTAGATTGGCCCCAGATGTCCGTATGGAAATGATGTCAGACCACAAGTGCACTATGAGCCCATTTCTTGCAATTTCTCAGCGCGCTCTAACTCAGCTGCTCACCGCCAGGAAACGGTCGCAAGGACAAACCACAACAAACAAGCCGGCAGGAGAAAAACAACCAGAGAAAATGAAGGCAGCGAGAAACAAACCTTAGCTCTGTGAAGGCCTTGCTGTATCATCGAGCCACATTAAGGACAAACAAGGTGGCTATGTGATAACACGGCGCAGGTTGACTCAAATTATGGTAGAAGTGTTGCGTTGGGCCAGAAGTCTGAGATACAAACACAGCAAAATAGTGCAAAAAGGTTTCTTTCCTTAAATGTAACACTTTTATATCAGCTTTGTTAGAGAAAAACAGTCAACTCTTGTTCACTCCTAAGTAACACTGTAAATAAGGAAGGCTGGATTACAAATGGGTGTAATTTATTTATTATATATTAGATTTTTGTCAGTAAAAAAAACAAAAAATATATCACCAACCAAAGACGTGACACCAAAGTGTGAAAAATAAAGCTCGATGTGAAGGCCAAAGATTGATTAGAGTTGAAGCGGTGAGGATTTAGGTTGATTCATGCAGGGTTTGTGACTGATGGGTTAATAACAGGACAAATACCGTTGGCTCATTATGGACGGATAATAACAGACAGATATTGACCCCACAAATCACACCGAAATCTCCCATCATTCACTTGCAGAATACAATAGACCACACAGACATAACAAAGCACATGCACATAAATAGACACTATCACAGTCCCACAGCACAATTTGCACAACCGTTTTCTTCAGCAGTATAATATCGATGTGCCATTTGTTTGCCCCTTCTCGAGAATTTATCGTACATCATCTCTTATGAAGACGTGCTCTCTGGAGCTACAGGAGGAATTGCTTCTCAACATACATTCGAAAGGTCACACTTGTTATGCTAAATTTTCTTCTTACTTGCCAAGAAAATGGGAAGATTAAGTATGTTTAAATACATATTACCAGTGACTTTATAACTTACTTAGGGCATTGTATTCCTGGGGAACATAGGCCATTGATAAAACTTTTCCACCCTCGTCTGTCTTGGGCCATGCTCTCCAGTCGTTGCTGTGTGTTTATATACCACTATACCACACTTTTAAGATGTTTAGTCTCTTTGGTCTAATATGCATCACATCATTTCACTGAAATCAGGTAGTTTTTAACTGAAAACTCTGAATTTAGAAAGTAAATAGTAACTTCAGATATCAGATAAATCTAGTAGAGTAAAAAGTACATGTTTATGCCTTTTTGTAAAATATAATTGAGTAAATATGAGTCCCCAAAATGGAAATGATCAAGTACAATACCATTTAGCTGAAAGTTGTACTAGATTCGAGTAGAGGTGGGGGAAACAAATCGATACTGCGGAGTATTGCGATATTTTCCGTGGCAATACTGTATCGATACACGGACGTCAAGTATCAATCTTTTGTTATATAAACTATTAACCTCTTAACAATCCGACCACCCACCAGTGGGCCTCGCCCAGTGTGAAGATACTGGTATCATATGAAACTAGAAAAACCTACAAACCATGTCGTGTTAGCTTGTCGGGAAGAACGCTAAATAACGCTCCAAATTTACGCTCAATTTTGAAGTAGTGGCAGTATTCTCAACGGAATAAAAAAAAAAAACGTTTCTTTTTTTATATATATACCGTATATACAGTATAATTTTGAGTTTAAGTTTGCCATCTCTTCCATCATGTAATGTATGTACATACTGTACATCTCTATACTATCAAAACCAAGAACCAAAAACAGCAAGCACCATGCATGTCTCCTTAAAGCTGACATGTTAAATTACCCCGGTTCCCTAAAAACTAATATTATGTCACAAAACATAGTTCCAAAAGTAGTGCAACAGCCCCAGCAGTGCTTGTCGCTTTGCCACCGCAAAGAGGTTCATTTTGTCTCACTCACGGTGCCGACTGACATAAGGGCAGGGTATTAGTTTGTGATTGCTCGATCAAACATTTAGTTTTTTCCTTTTCCATTAGACAGCAGCTCACCAGTCGATCTATCAGCCCGCCAGGAAGTGCCATCTGACACAGTAGTCTATTGTGTTTTGTATGAATGTGCATAAGTGTGTGTGAATGTGTGTATAATCGTGGGCTTTCTTCTCCCGCTGCATCAAAACGAAACCCCAAACATGTCTCTCAGTGTGAATCGTTTTTCTATGGTATTTCTGTGTGATCTCATTAGACCAGAACAACAACGAGCTGCCAGGACAAAAGAACAAAGTGCAGCAGAGGTGAACAACAACAACACCAGTTCCCAGCCACAGCATTGTCAACTCCTATGGGCACGTTCTAAAGGTTGAGAATGATGAAAAGCAAAGTAACACCCCCAGGCCAGCCTCTGAACACTGCCTAGAGGCTCCCAGAGTACTGCACTCTCAGCAAGTCAACTAGAGTACAGAGCACTGCGGCCTCCTGCCTCAAAACAAGAACTGAAGAGTTTTACTGCAAAGTGAGGTACGCAGCAGTGAAATACAGTGACATTGATTTCTATAAAAGAGTTAACTGAACAAAATACTCTTACAAAAGACAGTACAGTGAAGTATGAAGCAGTTTTAGAATACAGGTACATTTTTAACACACTTTGATCCCATTTTGGAGGTTAATGTTCAGCTGTTTAGTAATGGCGTAAAAAGATGCAGATAATTAATGGGTTGACCACCTAGGCTATAAACTACTGATACTATGGACCTTTGCCACAGCTAAACATAATGTTATTTCCGGTCAGTTTAGATGAGCTTGAGCAGCCAAAAGTCAAACAGAGATTTGTATTTAGTCTGTTCTTTTGTCTTTTATTGAACTTTATTTTGAAATTCAATCTAATATTTGCTTTTTTTCTTGAGCATAGATTCATGGGGGGAGAAATTGATACAGCATAGTATTGGGATATTTTCCGTGGCAATATTGTATCGCTACATGGACGACAAGTATCGATCTTTTATATTATATAAATTATTAACCTCTTAACAATCCGATCCGTCACTATTCTGTTTGTCAGAGATTGTAGCGGGCTCACTCTTAAAGCTAGAGTGTAGATATCTAAGGAATCAACAGGTGCCAACCACGTCATGTTAGCTTGTCGGGAAGAACGCTTAATAATGCTCCAAAGTTACGCTAAATTTTGGCAAGGAAAAACTGGCATGGCCATTTTCCAAGTGGTCCCTTCACCTCGCACCTCAAGATATGTGAACTAAAACTCTAAGATGAACAGAGTGAAAACTGTATCTCATTAGATAAACCAGATGTTGACAAACTACATAATTTGCAGTTGAAAAAAGGTAATATATCGCAGTAAATCGCAATACTCAGCACAACGCAAAATGTTTGAAATCGCAATAAGATTGTATCGTGACCAAAGTACCGCGATAATATTGTATCGTGGGGCATCTGGTGATTCCCACCTCTAATAGACATGCAGCCTGTGACGCGCTGGTCATAAGGAGGTATTACTTCATATTATGGGGTCACAAGCAATATAAGTTTGGGAACCACTGTTCTGTTCTGTTCTGTTAAATAACTCTCTCTCTTTCTCTCTTCTCCTCTGTAATATCGATGGAAACCAATTTGGAAATGATGTTTGATTATTAATAGCTAATGCATGCTAATACATTCAACTGATCTACAGTAGATTTATAGATGTGCATAAATGCATATTGAAAACATACAAATTATATAAAAGCTGTCACGCCTGCACATTCATTGAAATATTAAAGATACCCGAAACTTCACACTGTCAGGAATGGAAATGAGAGTTACCAATCTTCATGACAAGTGAGATATAACTGAAACATCCTTAACAACAGCTTTGACTCTTTCCCTCTACCAGTCTTGTATCGTTCCCTCTCTTTCTCCACTCTGCCAGGATTGCGATGTTTTGGGCTGTGATGAAGGCTTCGGTTTTCGCGACGACAGAGTAATTAAAGGGATTGATTGCAACACAGGGGGAAGCATTGCGACGCGCGCACACATTTCGGGAGATGCATCACTTCCACTCTATTTCACAGACATTTGAAATCACAGTGCTAAATGTACCAAGTCATTCCAACATAAATCCTGCATGCGATGAACAGCATGAATTAGCACCATGCGATAGAATAAAACAGTGTCAGGGTGGCAAGTTTATAGGACAAAGCTTCCAATATTGCAGGGAAAAGATTGTTGTTTTTCTACAGTATATTGCATATTAAACATGCTGCTTTATATGTAGTTGTAATATCACTAGAAAATAGACAAAAAGTGACAACAAATAATTGTTGGTTTTGTTTTCAAAAAGGCTATTTGGACATTAAAAAAAAGAGAGGCACTTCCAAAGTTGCCTTTAAATAGAGGGTATTATGGAAAATCAGAATTATCTAGTGTTGTGTGAGTTGATATTATTGATGTTACTTAAGTGCTGTTAAAGCTGCTACATTAACATTTTGACATAATTAAATTGCACCACTCAAACAAGCCACTCTAAACTGCCTCTTGGTGCAATGTCACAAGTGGGAAAGATAATGATATTCAGTGTTTATAGTGTGACTATGCAACTTTTGAAAGAAGAAATATCCCATTCTTCCTCTTAGGCCTAGTCCACATGTACACGGGTATTTTGTAAACAGGATTATTCCTCTTTTGAGTATTAAGACGTAATTTTTCTTGCACTTCTTTGATCACACTCTCTAGCTTGTGTCAGAAAACACATTTTCTCCCATTTATGACCTGCAGAGACGCTACTGTATATAAGAATTATACAGTATTCCAGCCTATACGTGTAGGAAAAGAAGTGCCAGAATGCCGTATGAGTAAATAATGAGTAAATAAGAGAAATGAAACATGAGTGTTGTTACCGCAAGTGAAAATTGGCAACCATAGAGTAAGACCTGAAAATGTGCTTCACCACTTCACTCTACTCTGTTACATATTTAACAGACAAAAGGAAGAAAAATATACCTCTCTGTAAATGACAGAGAAGTGGCTGCCTGATTAATAGTATATGATCCGGTGTAAGATGTTAGCCGTTTTTCCAGCTCTGGTTATAAAGCAATCAGAGAGAATATCGTGTCCAATCGTTTTGAAAGGTTGCGGGGAGGTGAAGTAGAACCAGGTGACACACAGGCCATTTTTCTACAGCAATGAGAAGGTTATTTGTGGCCTTGATTGGAGCTTTGTGCGCACGGTGACCTGCGAGAACGACAGCTCCGGGTTGGGTCAAGATCGGTCATTATTGCTGAGGCTGGAATTGATCTGCTATATAATAAACAACTGCCTGTTAACACTTGAGTTGTTTAAAGTGATTTGAAATATACGAATGATTGGGAAGATGAGGATAACATTATTCGGAACTATTTGCCCTGCAGAATTTCTGCTAGACTAATTTCCGAAGATCTGAGAAGTGAGTTATCATCTCTTTAGAGGAAAGAGCAGTGCATTCATTTGAAAAGTCTTTAGTCGTTGGTGAAAAATCCGCTTTTACATCATGTTCACGTTGCATCAGTATCTTTTAACATTTGACAAAACAAGGGTCAGCGTCATCACCTACTCAAATCACAATGGACATGAAAAATGACTTAATTGAAAACATCTTCGAAAGGGAAGCAAAGGTTTGGGACTCATTTAACTTACCTCCCATTTACCGTCTTATCCACTTCATGTAGAAAACCGTTATGACTTTAATGTCAGATGATGATTCTCAAAGGGATATAGGGAAATATGAGGAAGTACCTGAAAATAAAATGTCAAAAAGTCTGGTGATGTTTCTGGGTTGTTAGCGAAAGTTATTGAAAGTTGAGTTTTCAATAAAATGCCGAAACTGAATAATCTGTCACTTTTTTTTGCGACAGAAATCAGGAACTCTGTAATTTCAGCGCTGTCGTGTTCTTAACCTACATTAACCTCGTAGCCCCAGTGTGATTTGACAGTCAAAATGAGAGCAAATAATTAAACCATCAAAAAGGTGTCGCTGTCCAAATAGCTTTACAGATCAGTGCATACTGCAACACATCAACGAAACCGAGCAAACACCTCGTCTTCTGAAGGTGGAGAGTGAAGTGACAAGTCAACATGCTGCGTAAACCATTCAGCATGTCGGTAAATACCAAGAGGAATATTATCAAAGACATCAAGCATCATGTATATATCAAGCTGCCTCACATCTCGGCCCGGAGAGAGCCGTCGGTCTTCTAAAAACACTGAAATGCCAAGAACTGAAGACAACTGTGATGTAGCCACGTCTCATTTCTGTCAACTAGGAAGACGGAGCTGAAAGATCAGATGTAAATAACTGCCGTAGCACAAACATGCTTCAACACTGATTATTATTCTTCCTCTACTGTCAGGAAAACGCCATTCCCACTTCTCTACGCCAGTAACTTTATCAGTGACTGCTGGAGCCATTGAAATGTCAGAAGCGATTGAATTGCGAGGAAGAGGTTTTTTTTCCTTTTCTTTTTATTTTCCATAAACTGTTCTTTCATGTTCGACAATCTATGAATTATGCACATTTCACTCAGGTGCCCTTTGATCCCATGGTAATGAGATCCTTTAATAAATCACTTAAATTCTCTTTTCTACCTGCCATCCACTTTGTGAAATTCTCTTCTTTCTTGACATTCCTTTTTAGTAGAGCTGTATTTAGTGATTTGTGAGCAGCTGGGAACAGCAATGAACTAAAAGCAGCAAACCTTGATTATACTATGAGGTACTTCTGGATAATGTATTAAGAAATAATGTCAGAAAAAATCATGAAAATACCATATAGGACTTATCATGAAAACTTCACTTTTTTCAGTGCTTGTGCTCATACATTTGGGTGTCTGGACTATGAAATAAGACAACCCAGTCAGTTTTTTTGTGGGCTGCTTAGATCAGAAAACATGTGATTCAACAAGCTACTCAGGTACTCAGAGCAGACTGGGCTTTTTCAGGAGGGGGTCTTAAAGAGACAGGAGCTAAAACGGAGCGCTTCAGACAGAGGGCGAACCCTAGACAGTATTTAAAGATGGACAACATGACAGCTCTCCAAAAGTGAAGCCAAAACATCCCGATCGCCCCCTGGTGGCTGGCTGCAGAATAGGTCACAAAGCCTGCCCCCTCCATGTTGGCGGATGGGACATGGGCTAAACTAAAAAGTCCAAGTACACGTCAAATACATTTTTCCTGAAGATGGTTTCTGTCATTTTAGGTAGTTCTTATTACGCTGATGTATGTTCAAGTGTTAATTTTTCTCATGAGGTTTGTTTTAATTAGTTTTTTGATGCTATAAAACCAGGGTGAGACTTCATGATTGAAAGATGTGAGTCTCTCTCGCTGAAAAGTTGCGGCCGTACTCGGCTTGCTTTTGGTTCGTGCGGGTAACCTCGATACCACGGCTCCACCACCCGATCAGTACTGCGCGGACTCTCGCTCCAAATGGCATCAAAATCTCAAATGGCAGCTCCGTTGTCGAGGATATTTTGGCTTCACTTTTGTACAGTGGGAGGAAGTGGAGACGCGTCGGCCATCTTTATATACAGTCTGCGGGGTGAATACAGGTATACCCAGACAGATGGTATGAGAAAAATAACGTGTTTTTTGAATATTAAAGCATGAAAGGATGTTCTAGTAGAAACTCAAAATACAAATATGAACCTGAAAATGAGCATTATATGTCCCCTTTAAATATAATTTGTAAGTAATGGCTTTCCTGGCAGTAAAAAATAGTTCAGTTCATGTGCTTCTACAGTCTTTGGTTCCATTAGTGAGACTGGCCTCTCTAGAAAAAAACATCATTTGTTTCGGCAGATTTTAAAAAATGGCATGTTTTGGTCTAAGTACCCCATAATGTTCTCTAGCAGCCGGAAGAATTATGACTGTCGGGAGCATAGGAGGAAGTAGTTTGATGTTATTATAGAGCCATAAAGTCCACAAAGGGAGCAGGTCAGGGTGGATGGATCAGTCAACAAAACGTTGGACTTAAATGTGGGACACCGCTGTTCGTTTCTCGTTTTCCATCGACAGTCTTGTTTCTTTTAACATTAAAAGCTTAAGGAGCTCAAGGCTCCTAACCTTAAGCAAGTGGTTATTAACCATGTCATCAAGTTTTGGAGAAATACAAATTCTGCCTGATGGCACTATGGAAAGTCAAGGGATCACCAAAGTCACAAAGGCCAAGCAAGTCTGCACTGATTTTCACTGTAATCAATCAAACAGTTGTTGAGACATTCAGCTCTGAACCACAACTGTCAACCTGCTGGTGGCGGTGGAGGAAAAGTCAGGGGGCAACCAACTTGTCACTCAATCTCAATCACATACACCAAATTCACACCAAGCAGCGGCAAAGTGCAGCTCGCCGCAATAATTACATGTTTCTGCGGCCGAGAGGCGTATTCATGTGTTTTAGGCGGTAAGAAATTTGTTGTAACATAGGTCAACATGTCACAGGAGTCGCATGATCTGTTTATTGATTGACTGCGGGGTCTCTCTGGCCGCACTTCGCCACTAAAAGTTAAACTTTTCCTAACTTTTGTTTGGCCGCACTTGGCCACTGAATCACATGGCCGAAGCTCGCTGAGCTCGGGAACAGCCGCCACCGCTTTTTTATAGACATTGCGTGGTAGCTCGCCACACTTTGCCGCTGGTCTGGTGTGAATTCATCGATAATCTGTCAAACTAAACCAATACAGCAAGTCGCCGACTGGGCGGTCGGTTCTCAGTTTAACTCTGTCAAATTACAGAGAGCAGTTTGAGTCAATGTTGAGTCTCAATAAATTGCTTAATGGATCTTCTGTTCAGGTTTAGATTTACTCACAGGCTTTTCCAATTGCACAATTTTGCTGCATCTCCACTAAACAAGTCACTTTATCGATGATAGCTCAACATAGACAGCGAAACACAAGTCAGATTTGGCCGTGTTCCTAATTTCAACAGTGTTCTGCACAAACAGCAAACTGCTTTTTTCCTTCAGCGTATACATATTCAGTCATTTATACATTCACTTGTTGCCAGTTATCTCAGTGACTGAAAAAATAAAGCTGTTTTCATGCTGAATATGAATGTCGATGAACTGTCAGCAGTGGATATTTGATGGTGTTTCTATCTCAACGTGATCCTGTGAGTGGTGGCCGGTGAAGCAGCTTTGAAAAGCAATGTGCAAAACGGGGGTATGCAAATGTCTGTGAAAATGGCACAAATATCACTGTTAAGTATTTTCTATCACAAGGTGGCAATATTTACAAGTCTTGTAAACACACACACAGTCACACAAAATGATGTGTAAAATACAGAGTGCAGAGACGGAACAGAATAAAACCTTTGACATTTCCCAGCAAATCATCCCCCAAAACATTTGTCATAGTGCTCTCTATGCAGAAACACGGGGAATCTGACAGCTAAACTAGCAAAAAGCCACTGGAGACTCAAAGGCACAGTTGGTGTTACAATGACAACTTTGTCTAGCTTGCATGAACCTAGTGCCCCTGGAACATAATTTAGATTCCCCCCGGGATGGTGCTGTGAGCGGCTGCGGTGCGACCACGCTTACTTTGTGTCTGCGGGTGGCTGTGGAATTTGATTTTGTCTTTACTGCTCCGTGCTGTCCATGGCGTTGATTATTATTCTGAGAGAAAACCATATCTCAAGCTGATACATATTTCATGCTGCTTGTGGAGTTCTCATCTGTGAA
This sequence comes from Helicolenus hilgendorfi, assembly GCA_916700815.1. Lineage (NCBI taxonomy): Eukaryota > Metazoa > Chordata > Actinopteri > Perciformes > Sebastidae > Helicolenus > Helicolenus hilgendorfi. The sequence continues at coordinate 1,841 of CAKALG010015467.1, read as the reverse complement.
TGCATGAGCCCATTCAATAATGCGCTTCATTTTTTGAGGGTAATATATTTTATTTCTAATCCCAAACAGTTAAAGTGGCTATCTTTTTGCTCACTCACCCACCCACCTCAATGTCCTCTGCACTGTTACTCTGCCTGTGTTTACTCTTAACTCTCTCTGCTTTTCCTGCCTGCTGCACGCACGGATGAAAGTGTTTTTGGTTTTGAAAGAAGAAAGGTTAATGCAGGTCTGAAAGCACGGGGCCCGACATGCTGAAAAGAGATGGCTACTGAGAGGAATTAAAGTCAAGATGTCTGAATCCAGATCACTATTTTTACTCCTGTGAGTCAGTGTTTAAAGATAGCTGGGGGCATTAAGATCATAGAGCTGTTGTTTAGGGGCTTTTAGTAGTTGAATCAAACACTTCTGTGCGCTCCTACCTGGTTGTAGAGATGGATATTGTTAGGATGTTACTCATGCCTGTATTGATACTGATACTGCATAACAGTACCCATACTTCTAGGTACTTGTCTGATAGAACAAATCAAAAAATGTCCTTGAGGTTTAAAGATGACTTTGATTTGTAACTAGTTGCGCCAGTTGATGAGGAATATCGGATGTCTTTTGTAGGTCGTATTAGGTTTAGACGTAGTGTCAGCCCCGTTACACACAAAGACTGTCAAGTAATACTAGCTATATTTTTATTCACTTTGCTAAAGTTAGTAAAGCTCTATGGGCAGAGCATGCACACTGGAGACTTCTGCCGGCTTGAGCTGGCTAACCTTCAGTTTAGCCCTATGCTAAGTTGAATGGGAATAAAATAATTGAATCGTGCGGCTCTACTAGACTTTTCTGACTGTTATCGGACCGAATTGATCAATTTCTGATAGTGAAACGAGTCATTTCACGGGAGGTTGTGACGCTCAAAACAGTTTATCCACCGTTTGGCCCAGTGATGGAGTATTCTACTGATTATCCCATCAATTAATAGAGTAATTGGATACAAAATACTTTTGATTTAATTAAAGAGCAATAGTAAATATACAAAAGAGAAAATAAAACAAGTCTCTCTTAACTGATGACATGATGACATTTGCTAACTAACACTAACTGCCCAGGAGCTTATCACCAATCTTACCAATCAGGTGCCAGTTAGACCAGTTCTTGCAACTTTAGATCATTTACGTTAAGCTTATCTGGCATTTGGAAAGTCTAATTCAGTCAGCGGATGCTTGACATCATTAGCCCATTCATAATGATCATCAATAACTCTGCCAGACTGAATAATTGAATTGACCCAACAATCTATGCTCCTATATTCAGGTTTACTGAACTGAAGGCTAAACTTTCATTATGTCAAGTCTGTGAACTCTCGAGTGTTGCAACTCATTGTCTCACTGCATTAGAATTTCAAAATAATTGAACAAGGGCAAGCGCTGACATTGATCCCATTGTAGTCCAAAATGGTATCACGCAGCAAGTGATATTGAATACGGCATTATTTCACAATATGCAGTGTCTTTTCCTCCTGCAGGTTTACTTATTACTGAAAGAATTTGGGTTATTCTTAATTCCCTAATGTGAGTAAATGCTACAGATGAGGCTGATTTCCATTTAATCAGAGTGTGTCACATCTCATAAAGAAGAAAGATTTCAGTGAAGACAAATTCATTAACATTTAGCGCTTTCTCTCTTTTCTTTATACCCTTTTCTCCAATTTCCCACATCCTCTCTTGTATTTGGTCTCGTCTGTTGTAGAGAGTGTTTCTGGAGGTAAACAACGGCGTTTTGCCACCACCCACAGGTACCTATCCTTATCAGTGGTCAGCGGGGTACTCCGCCCGCTCGACCTCCCTCCGCTC
>CAKALG010015466.1:0-12397 GCA_916700815.1 Helicolenus hilgendorfi | reverse complement strand
TTTAGTAAATTATGGTTCCATTTAGAGTCAAATAGACCATAAAGCAGGGTATGCTTTAGGGCGTGGCTACCTTGTGATTGACAGGTCGCTACCACGGCGTTGTCCCGTCTGGGAGTTGTCCGTGTTTTCGTCTTACAACTTTAACCCTTTCACAGTGTGTTTTCAGTTCATGAAAGTTCATTATAACCTCTTTGGTCGCCTAATAATGTCTTATTCAGTGTTCGGTTGAACTTAGCTCCACCCTCTCGTGTCACTTCTGGTTGGAATAAGCCAAGATGGTGACGGCCAATATGCTGAAATTGCGGCTTCAAAACCGTAGCTCACAAACCAATGGGTGACGTCACGTTGACTAAGTCCTCTTCTTATATACAGCCTATGTTTAATATAGACTTGTCAACAAGCAAATAGAGCACATACCTCTGCCAATGCTATGAAACTTTTGAGACATGCCAGTTCAACCTTCTCAGGTTTCACCAAATATTCATTTTTAAAAATCAATAATAAGTTGTTTAACATTTTAATGATTGTGATGAACCTGAAAAGGGAGTCGAGACCTACCTTTTCAAATTAAAGCCACTTTGAAACATTTTAGGAGAACATCATGGCAACACTTCATGGCTAATCATTTCCATATTTGTTCAGTGGCCATTTAGCCAGCAAAATCTGTTGTGGGTCAGCAAACTAAAACATTTTTTTGTGGCAAATATGAAAGGCTGAATGAGATCTGACATAACACAGTGAGTCACAGTCACAGAGTTGATGGAGAGAGACTGGATGGGATTAGAAATACCTCCGAGGCAGAGGGATCACTCTACTCAGCCACGCTGCAGACTGCAGCCACCACTGACACCCGCTGCACTGCCCACCAAGACCAGTTACCACAGGAACCCCACGCACAAGACAAGAAGGTCTATTATTTTGTATTTTTCTTTTATATACTGACCACTGAATAGCTCTCTGTGCACTCTGGTGATTAGTCCACAACATACTTGCTGAGTTGCATTAAACAGCTAATAAAGAGACCCTATGCTAACAAGGTCGTGTCAAGGATTTTAGCCTCAATTGCCGTTAATGGCCCTCGACACATAATACAGTGGCACAGAGTTACTTTTGAAGGCCTTTAATTTAGCAGGAGCCCCGTGGAACGATGCTCTTGAACGCACCGCCTTTCAATAATGAGAGGACGTGTTAAGTTATTCATCAGTGGTGCTCCACCAGCGCTTGCCCTCGAGAGCCCAAACAAAGCACGGACCTCTTAATTTGCCATGACCAGTGCCAAGAGGGCCCATTTAATTCAAGTCAATCAACGCAGTGGCGTTCTGAAGCAGCTGAGCTTTTACGTGTCACTGGGGTCCGATGTGCATGAATACATATTTATAAAGCTGATGATGAAGTGCTCTCTTATGTTTAATTATCCTATTCATGTTGGAGGGGGAACTGTGAAGTCCTTGTGGCCCTGTGTGTTCAAAGATCAATGATAAGGGACGATTGTGTCTCCACCTTTGTGTTGGCTCACTTGAGGTGATGAGTCTTAAACTAGCAAAGTAAGCCTTGTTTGTCTTCACCCATCACAAATTTGAGCTTATTTTTGTCACACACTTATTTAAAGTTCCCCTCCAGACACGTTTTAAAGTATGTAAAAATACTCTGCTATGATTTAATGTTTTTATTTAACCGTGTTAGCACCGCGTTACTTCAGCGTTACCACGCGTTACTACAGCGTTACTACCACGTTACCACCGCGTAACCACCGCGTTGTTACCGCGTTACCTCCGCGTTACCACCGCGTTACCATCGCGTTACCATCGCGTTGTTAAGACCATGTTGTTACCACCATGTTGTTAACACCATGTTGTTAACACCGCGTTGCTACCGTGTTACCACGTGTTTTTACCGCGTGTTTTTACCGTGTTACTACCGCATTGTTACCACGTTACCACCGTGTTGTTACCGCTTTACTACCACGTTACTACCGCGCTACCACCGTGTTGTTACCGCATTACCACCGCGCTACCACCGCGCTACCACCGCGTTGTTACCACCCACTGCCTTGCTACCACCGCCTTGTTACCACCGCCTTGTTACCACCGCGTTACTACCGTTTTTGTAGATAGTGGAAGGAAGAAAATTGCCAGACAAAGAATGAATCACTAAGAGGAGGCAATGCTAAGATATTTGTATGGTTTTAATGTCCTTTCTCTGCTCTCCTCTTCAGCAGTTTAGTGACTGGACCGCTAATGGACCCTAACGAACAGGAAGTGGAAAGCAGAATATAATAAGCCACTGAAGACATCACGCTGTACTCCAGAGGGCCATTAGCCAAAGTTTCCATTTATTTATCCATACACCAAAAAAAGAGCGCAGTGGCTTCTTGCTAATTGCCAACAGAAAACTGTAGAGGAAGCTGGGGAGCTGCAGCCGAGCAGCCGACTCCTCCCGCGTTGTCCCTGATGGTTGTGTTCCACTCTGTAATTTTCTGTGATGCATGCGGGGGGGAAGGAGATACCCGCTGTACTGACAGCTGGTCCCTTGCAGACCGAAGAAGTTTGTGCACGTTGACGTAAGAGTCTGGGAGACAGGGCGGCGCTGGAGACTGAGCATGTGCGGTGTAACTGTAGTGTCACGCGATGACGTGAGGAGATCAGCTTGTGACAGACAGCGACTGAGTGACAGGGACGCCACAGGATGGCTACAGCTATGAATGGTGAAAGTAAGGGAGGTTGTTACGGCCTCACTGTTAGAAAGGCAGACACTGACCGTCCCTCCTGGCTTTCTGAGCTTTAGACGCCTCCAAACGATACAATCGCACCATTTTGTGTAGCGTAACTGACACCCATGGAGCGCCCTGACTAAGTAAGCCCCAGGGAAGGGTAAGGTTAAGCTGGAAAACAAAACACTAAAGCAGGTCATGTAATAGGCCTCTCATTTTGCGCCTGTCTTTGTCCGGCCCACTGGAGGAAAGCTAATTTATTTAATAGCCCGCCGCTTCAATGCCAGGCGTTTGGTGCGAGAAAACAGAAGGCAGCAGCGATGAAAGCGTGGCGGGAGAGAGAGAGGACAAACACTTTCCTCGCGTTCACTGGCGAGATGTGATTTCCAAAGTGAAGATCTGTGTCAGCCATCTGGTGATAGCAGGAAACCATGTCAGCATGCTATTTTCAATAATGCAAGCATGCATGCTGTCACTACATAACTGACAATTCACGGAAAGGTTTCTGTGAAATGCTTTCTATTCGCTCCCTATAAATCTATTTCTCCGTTATTCTTCTCTCGCCGTAAAATGCTGGAAAGCAAAGATAGAACTGGCTTCAACACGATGTCAGAACAAAACAGAGCGTCGCATTTGAAGGGTGCTGTGGTAAATATTCAGTGTTAAATCCCTGTGAACAGCAGTGTGGAGGTTTGTGACGCACTTAAGTGTCTTTTGGCACATCAGGTTTGAGCCTGGTTTGCAGCGTAGCTCTATGTCTATCGACCACCACTTTGGTCCTGAATGAAATATCTCAACAACTATTGGATGGATTGCATATTTTTTTTTTGAGTGAATTGTAGGGCTGCAACTAATTATTATTTTTATTGTTGATTAATCTGTTGATTATTTTCTCGATTAATTGATTAGTTGTTTGGTCTATAAAATGTCAGAAAATGGTTAAAAATGTCAGTCAGTGTTTCCCAAAGGCCAAGATGACGTCCTCAAATGTCTTGTTTTGTCCACAACTCAAAGATATTCAGTTTACTGTCATAGAGGAGTAAAGAAACCAGAAAATATTCACATTTAAGAAGCTGGAATCAGAGAATTTTTCACTTAAAAAATGACCCAAACCGATTAATTGATTATCAAAATAGTTGCCAATTAGTTTAATAGTTAACAACTAATCGATAAATCAATCTAATGAAATGTTTCAACAAGTATTGGATGAATCTTCTTGAAATTTGATTGAAATTTGAGCCGGATGTGAAGCATGAGTTCAGGGGGTGGCTGGGGTCATGTGCTTTGCGTGTGATGGCAGACAGTGTCAGCGAGGGCTGGGAGGTTAGGAGAAGGAAAACCAATGATTTTAAAAGCATTGTGTGTGATTTGGAGGACTTTGTTACCAGCCACGACAGGAACGCTAATATTATTTTCACCTTATGAGTCTGTGTGTGTGTGTCATCGTGGCAAATTGTGGTCCTGGAGACACGTACTGTATCAGGAACTAACACACAAAAGGTTTTGTAGTACTTTGCTAATTGTTTATATGTTTGTCTGTCTGTCTGTCTGTGGTAAGGTTTTGTCACTACGATAGCCTCGTAACTGTGCAAGATGCAGTCAGGATTTGGCGTCGCAGCTGGTGTGATCCCATCGCAAGATGGTCTCTAGTTTCTGTTAAAAAGATTAAAAAGATTGTCTATTAAAAACTGTAGAATTATAATCTATAACAGCAGCAGTGAATATTTTGTTGTGTAGAGAGTTATCGACAGTGTATGACTGATTAGAGTTATATACAATGAAAGATATACAACCTTACAATTGAGTCCACTGCAAATAACTGCATTTGTTTTCAGTAGCATTTGAGATTTAGCCACCATGCCATTCTCTTATGGACTTGGAGTCATATGTAGCTAATCAAGGTTGCCAGCAGAGATAAATCAAAGCTAAAAGGTCCCATCGGAGTGTGCACTGGCTTTCAGTGAAATGAAAGAGAGCATTTCCCATTCAACAAAACCGATTGCATGATTTGCCATTTCTTTCAAAGCCTATGCAGTTGTGGGAGGTGATAAATGATACAAAAATAGTAAAAGAGTCACAGTATTATCCAGAAAAACCTTGTTTTTTGTCAGAAATTGTGACATTTAACAATGATAATAACCCCATGTTGTGAATAATTTGAATGGGTATTAATAGGAAATTTTACTGCCGCAGTAAATTAAATTCCTGAGATGTTTTTTTTAAGACATATTTTTTCCTGGACACCAGCAATAGGCATGTCATATTTTTAATGCATGCCAACTCCTTTAACAACAGCAATGCTGGTGAAACCATAGAGTGTCAGGCAGATTCATATACCTCCATCTCCACCACTCGACTCGCCTCCATCCTTTACTATTATAAAATGCAAATGTTATGTCACCCACTTCACACAGAGATAAATCTGTTATTGCATGCATTACTGCAGAGAGCCTCACCACCACATCGTTCTCTTTGCAGCACCAGTCACATAACGTTAATTTACACTCCAGTCTTTCCATTGATACTTTATTTTATAACCGTTTTATTTCCATGACCGGGAGATTAATTGAGTTCGAGATGCTAGCACATATGAAATAGAAATAGAGGCATACAGTATCTTGGATTATGGCTTTCCTAAAAGCAGGATTAGATTTAAATGATGGAGCAGGCGACTCTGATGATGTTCTGTATGACGAGGTATTGTCTTTTTGGATCAAATTAGCATCATTTTCCTCCAGTTCAGACACAGCTACAGGTAACAGGAAAAAATCATTCAGTGTCATCTACTTCAGCACACAAATTGTCAGCAAATGCTGAAGGAAGTCACATCAACCTCACCAGGACACAGTAGCATCAAGGGAGACACTGGTAACCATACACTGTATATAAGAAGCGGACATAGTCACTGTGTGGTTTGAGGACTGTCATTTTGAAGCCTTGAGTTCAGCATTTTTGCCGTCGCCATCTTGTTTTTTTGCAACCAGAAGTGACACAAGAGGGTGGAGCTAAGACACATTTTTAGGCGACCAAAATGTTTTAATAATATTTCATGAACTGAAAACACTCTGTGAGAGGTTTAAAGTTGTAAGACGAAAACGCGGACAACTCCCAGACCGAACAACGCTGTGGTAGACACCTGTCAATCACAAAGTTGCCTCGCCCTGACGCATACCCTGTTTTATGGTCTATTTGACTCTAAATGGGACCAATGGGTCATTTTGTCATAGACTTCTATACAATCAGACTTCTTTTTGCAACCAGAGGAGTCGCCCCCTGCTGGCTATTAGAAAGAATGCACGTTTGAGGCACTTCTGCATTGGCTTCACTTTTCAAAACTGAGGTTGAAAGTGTATACTGAAGTTTATATCCTGTTTTGGTCCAAATTACTATGGCCTGCTCAAACTATAGAAATATAAGCCAAGAACATAGATGAACACAAAATAGAATTTATTGAAAATTTTAAAACAATGCGTTTTTGTGTATATAAAAAAAAGAGTTGACATTTTTCAAAATAATTGTGCTGTACACATTTAGCTAAAGATCAAAGAACATTAGCGTCTTGCTTTACAAAAATCTGAGACATTATACCGTACAAACACTGGTGAGAGGCCCACCTGTAAATGCCGTACTGTACACTGTAGTGTACACCAATAACGTCATATGTTTCATATCATAATACATATATTTAAACTGTGGTAATCCTCCTGATATTCTTGGAGCTTTCCTCTGGTAGACACACCTGGACTGCAGGGCTCTCATTGTGTAGAGACAGGTTGCTGGAGTACACCACATCAGGGACCTGCAGGGGCACAACATCAAATTTAGGTTTTAATGACAAAAATGCACACAGCAGGTAATTTATCTGTAGCACTTTAGATTGACAGCAATCACAGAGATTCCTGTCCTGAAACCTTTCTCTTACATGAGTGCAGTAGTGACACTGTGGAGGATTTTGTGTTTTGTAGACCTATCTGAAGACGACTGGAAGACAACTATTGCTTTGAAGGCCTCAAAGTGACTGTCTTCCACCTTTGGTACCTCCAAATAAGGTAATCCTATTACCAAACTCCTTACTTAGACCGTGAATCAGAACTAACCCTGTGACCTCACATCACGTCCTGGTCCATTGAGGCGATTTCAAGGTGAGCGACAGAAATAAATAGAAACAGCTGGGCGTCTGACAAAAGTTCAGCTCAAAACGGCGTGCCACGTCGCACTGCATCGCTCACGGCCAGGACATTCCAGTAAAAGAGGACATGGTTCTTAAGCAGTGTTGTTAATGACTTTGCGGAGCACGAGATCTGTGGGATAAACTTCTAATGGGTAAGTACTGCTTTGTTATTATGGAGTGGGATCAGGGATTTAAATCTATAGCACTGTAATTGTTACGTCTCATATGTTGGAAAATATGCACCTACTGAAGTCTGTGTCTGTGATAACATTATGCCTGCTGAGTCCACGGCAGGCTGTTGAATTAGCGTTGATAAATTTGGCACTTCAGCTGCAATTGTCTGCTTTGCAATTGTCTTGAATGGTTGTGCGTGCGTAATTTGCACCGGGGCCAATCACAATTAAGTTATACTGCTGGTTACATTAGTCACGTTAGTCACATGTTTTTCAGTGACGTTTGTGACGTGTTTTTTCGCACTTCTGTTATGTTGTCTCCATACGTATTGTACTTAGTTTACGTACTTATTTTAAGGCCAACCATGACATTTTACCTACACCTAACTAAGTGGTTTTGTTGTCTAAACCTAAGTGAGTGGTTTTGTTGCCCCCTGCTGGTACTGCACTTCATGCGCGTGCAGGTAAAACGTGACCTATCCTCCGGTGGCCGTTTAGGTCTATTACTATTTGGTGTGATGATGATGATGATGGAGCCACTTAAGTGCCCTGTAAGTTAAGTACAGTGCTGATGGCTTTTTGCGGAGCCGTGCCAAAAAGCATGTTATTCCACATTCCCGTCTGACGTCAAGCTGTCTGATGGGAGGCATGCGGAGGTGAAACAGTATAGAGGAGGAAGAAACTCCAGCTGCAGAATGAATGGCTGCATTATTCAGCTACAGTCGACCTCTCTCTCTCTGTCTCTCTGCCCTCCCACCTTCTCTTTCTCTAGCTTACCTTGTGAAAGCCGACAAATTCCTCCTGCCTACGAGTTTCCATGCTTAGCTCATTGTAAACTGCATCTGCAGGGTGAAAAACAGCAATTTAGCCTGATCTAACCTCGCAGGCCCTCTGACCAGCTACAGCCCACTTTGGACTTAAAGCTGACCTCAGTAAAATAGTAGAAATTGAGCGATTTAGTGGTTCAGAGGTCTGATATGTGTACCAAGTAAACACAGCATTATTGTGAGTTTAAACCCATCATTTGTTTCTGTCTGAATTAGAAAAATATGAATATGATTTGTTGATTTTGAAACCTGCATACTATGTTGTTTGTGGCTGCTCAACTGGCCATTTAGAAATACCTCACCCAGCTATGGCTTAAAGATTTGACTTGCTCAGTGTTCCTTGAAGTATTATGTTACTAATTACTGTGGCAATAGACTGTAAGTGATAAAGCAATAAGTAAAATAACCATAGCAGTGTTTTTAGTATCCCATTTGCTATAAGTCATGTATACTTTACATTACAGGTAACCATTTTGAAAGCCATGTTGCAGGTTATAAGGAATTTAAATGGATGAGTTTTATACTCTTCCAGACATCCATTGTCTTCCTTTCATTTCTATACAATATGGATATTGATTAGCAGACTCTTGAATCGTCCTAACGTTGTGTAATCCATCACAGTGAACATTAAGTCTGAGTTACTTTTTGTCAAAGTGACGTTATTGTTGTGGAGAATTCATCTGCAGTAAAACTTCATTACAGAGCAATCATAGCCTAACTTTGATGAAACAATTAATCCAGACTTTATGTAAAATGTGATGAATTAAACACAATCCGTGCAAGTTTTAAAAGTTGACTGATTGATTTTCATATTGCATGCAAATAAATGGAAACCAATGCATCCTGAAACAGCATGAAACGCATCCTAAAGTCTAAAAATGTGTAGCATGCATTCAAAAACGGTTGGCACAAATGCAAACGTATGTAATTTGTAGTTAAAGCTGCAGTTGGTAACTTTAAGCAAATATGACAAAAAAATAGTTTTTATAAAACTGTCACTATATCCTAATAACTAATCGATTAATTGAGAAAATACTCCTTAGTTTCAGCCCTAGTTATGGGTTTTGTAAAAATCTGACTTATCTGTGCAGTTAATACAGTTATTGTAAAGCCACAGTTTGTCAACAGGGTTATTGTGATTAAACAGTTGTAGTTGAGGGTTACAAACATCCTGGTGAACTACTCACTCTCTCACCTGTGGGGCCCTCACCAGAGTATCCCAGGTTGACCTTCCCCACAGTCGCCTCAGCAACCGAGCTTCTCCCGCTCACTGATTGGTCGAACCTGCCAATGCCCAAATGAACGGTCCAATGGAAAAGATAACCTTTAGCTGAGATACGGTGGAGCCACTTTGTCAGAGGCTATGCTGTTGTGAACAGACAATTTTCTCTCCTCACAAAGCTGCAGTATATCAGCGGCCTCTGCATTGTTTTCATCATAAAGTGCTTTGACAGATAAAAAATGAACATCATCATTTTTCAGCGCATTTTATTAGACTCAACTCTCACTTCAACGTGCTCAATGGGAAAGCTATAAAATGTGTTTCAGCTGCGTGGAAAATGCTGACAAATATATCTGCTTCTTAAACGAGCTAACGACAATTTGAATCTTAATTAAGTTGTTACAGAATGTAATGACTATTTAATGCATCCTTCAATTTTCTTTTATAATGAGGAACAATAAAAGCCCATTCATTCTCAGAAATAAGTACGTATTAACTGTGTTTGCTGAGTCTTTGCTTATGTAATATATAAATGGAGCTCAATACAGCCAGGACTTCTGCTTCTTCACAGATTATTGGCAGATAATTTCTCCTCAAGTCACTTCACTCCACAGTTGATCTAAAAATATTTTTTGTTAGTTTAGAAATTGAAGAAAATCCAATGTTTTCATTGTTTGAAAATAGCCTCATAAAGCAAAAGGTGTCCAGAAAAAGAGCTCTTAAATCTTACCTTATTGCCTCCTGTGGGCTCGGTTCTGAAAGAAAATTAGGCATTAAGTTTACAGAATTATTATGAGCTGTCAGCCGGTAACTTTATTATCCTCACGGCATTGACCACAGAACCATTGTGTTTGCTCGCTGCATCTACAGCTGTAAATGTCCCGCGGTTTATTAGTTTTGGGTTCTGCACTAATATCATGGCCTGCAGTCAGTTTGCAATTCAACAGTGAAAGCTGGAGCTGAGTGTTAATGAGTTTTGCAACACGGCTTCGTGCTTGTCTTTGCCAAAGGTCCTCCTGGCCACCGAGAAAACACAACAATATAACAGTGGTGCAGATGGCGCTTGCCTCAGGAGACGTATAAACTGCTCCTTCTGCAGGGAGAGAAATTGCCTCCGTCATTATATTTTAAATCCCTGCTGTCATGCTGGCCAAAGTCTTTGAGGGTGACTATATTAGATCCCTTCTATTTTCCCAATAATTACAAAGCATACATTACTCCCCGTTCAAAGAGGAGCTTAGTGGCTTGGAAGCATGCCACATCCTCTAACATGTGAAACATCCTCAGGAAGTTCATTTAACTCGCTCGGGGATGTTACATTAAAGCTGTAGGTGACGGAGGTATCACACGTTTCAGGTACAGAATCAGCTGCCGGAGGAGAAAGGTCACACCTGCTTTATGATAATCCCTTAGCACTAAACCATAGCCGTGATTTGCATTGGTCCAGAATCAGTCACGGGGATTACACTGACTTCTAAATGTGTGATTTAGGGCCACTTTTTGTTATCGCACACAAACAGGCCTCCGCCGCCTCCTTGTGCTATTAGAAAAGCGATCCCCTCGGAGATGGCACTCCAGAAACATCTCTGCAACATCCCTCTTTCCTGGCCTGACTTTTTACAACATCACACCACTTTACTTGCCAAGGCATCGACCTCTCTGTTTGGAGAGGTGACGATGTAGTCCGGGCACATCACAAATATTCTGGGTCGGGTTATGAGCTCTGAAAGAGTTGCAGTAAAACTGTCTCACTGTGTGGTGGTTTTAAACCCTTATTACCGTAATGGGCTTTGTACTGTAGAATTTCCCGAGCCATGCAATTTGGTACTGCCTTAAGGCCTTTACACATCGGGGGCGTGACGAATACACGACACAAAAATGTGGAATACTTGGCTGCGAATATATTTGGCATCAAAACTATTCTTACCGGCAGTGATGCAAATTTGCCACAGTTGCAGCAATTTTCAATAAAAGGCTTGAATAGAGTCACGCAGACAGAGGACCAACTACCATTGTTTTTACGTTGTGAAAGTTAAACTTAAAACCAACACGTTAGGCAATAACACTTAAAACTAAAATTACGTGAAAAGTTACATTTTGAACACAAACAAAACAGCTTCTTTAGGTTTAGGCAACAAAGCCAAAGATTGTGAAAAAGATTGTGTTTTGGCTTAAAATAAATATGTTTCAAAACTGAAAGTGAAAGTTAAGGCTTGAACACAAAGACAACTTTGCGTTGTTGGTTTCACATGGGACACGAACCTTAGTCTCCTGTGTTTGTTTCATGCAGTCTACAGCGTCTCACTTTTGATCCTCTCATAATTACTATGATCGCTACATCGCTGTCGTTTTCTTTTATACCTTCTTTTGGTGACCGACGTGACCACGACCAATACTATTGGGTGCAGCAGCGCCCTACTGACCCACATCTATGGGGGTTATAACCACTGATAACACAGATTTAATGGCCTGATAAGTCTAATCGGCTTAGACAAGAGAGTGGTATCGATCTTCTCATCTAACTATCCGCAAAAAATCAATTAAGCGTGTTTCCCAAATTATTTAACTATTCCTTAAAATCTACAGAATAAGCTATGTCCAAAAGCTTAATGTGAAAACTGTGTTACAGTCAAACATCCTGAGTCATCCGGCAGGGACCAGGTGTGAGTCAGGACCTCATGTTCCCCAAGGTAAAATTCCTGCCAGTGTACCAACAGCTGTAATCCTTTTAGCCAACAGGTTGATAGCCTGGCCAAGGTCGCCACATTCCCAGCAAACAATTGTCAACTAATCTGCACATCTGAAAGGGTTTAGATATAAACCCAGGACCAGGAAATGGGCCCGCTATTTATCCAAGGGAGACTAACTATCGTTGCTTATTTTTTTAAACTATTTCCTCTGTGGCTGGGACGATTCACCTATCTCCCAATTCGATACTATCACGATTGGGTGCCGATTCGATATGTATTGCAATTCTTAAGTATTGCGATTCTACAAGTATTGCGATTCGATATTCCGATTTATTTCTAAATTTCTTTTTAACACTAAACCATGGAAAAAGGTTGAAGCCTACAGTTCAAGGGACTTTAAATTTGAAAAATATCTACATTAATACATTAAAATGTTTGATTTTCAGCATGTATGTAGTCAGAGATGTCCTGAAGTCAAATATATCAGTCATGGCCAGGAATTATTTATTACATTTTCTTTTTTAATTTATAAGGGACATGTAATGTTTTATACTTGTGGTGAATATAATCCATCAATCTTATTTCCATATATGTATTTTGTATA
>CAKALG010015465.1:0-15134 GCA_916700815.1 Helicolenus hilgendorfi | reverse complement strand
TTTCCGCACGTATTCGCCGCTGCCGACCTTCGGTAGGGGGAGTCATGAGCCCGTTATTACCTTTTTGGCGCACCACAATGAGGCGAAGAAGACGTGGCACTATGTTTTCAAACAGTATTTTCGGTTTAACGCGATAAACAACCTTAAGGGTGAGGACTAACTGGTTTGTTTTGGCAAATGTGCGTCTGGTTAACCGCCCCTTAGTTAAAGAGCAACGCACAGACACTTTCCTTAGCTTTTCTATGGGATCTGGGAAGCCGTTAGGACTTTTAAATTAATATAATATGATGTATATAACATAAACTCTGGTATTATGAAATGTATATGTAATTATTTTTGTTTTTACTTTTTGTCTTTTTTTTTACAATTGACTATGTATCTGTTTGTACATCTGTTGATGAGTATGTGTTCAATAAAGAAAGCATTAAAAAGACGTACACAAAGTTAGTAATGTGATGAGTTATACAGTCGATCTATACAACAATGCATAGGGTTAACATGTTTTATAATGGTAAACTGAATTGCATGACATTTACTGTTGCGAAACAACACCGGTGTGTTTCCGCAGTAAATCCGCACATCCTCCTGCACCGCTGTCATAAATAATAAATACTACAACCTATGTTCAACCGCAGAGATCACAGCTGGTTTCTACACCACTTCTTGTACCTCCCAATGCTCAAAAAGCCGTCCAATACCCGAATGATTCCTCTAATGGGTTGCAGCAACAGTGTAACAATAAGTTTCAGTTGCAAACAGTACAAACTTTTTTTCTGCAGGGTTTGGCTGTATATCCGCTGAGATTTGGGAGAGTAAATATAGACATCTGGCACTGATAAATACACAAATATGCAAGTACACACAGACGCAACCCACGCTATTTGAATTTCAAAATTTTTGGCAGGCTATTGAACAGGCTTCCAACAAGTGCTTATTTTAGTTTACTTCATGCACTGTCATGGAAAAGAGAATAAAATCACTGGACAGAGAAGCACAGTATAAAGTTAAACACATTTTGATGCAATAAGACTTGGGTTACATTATCCACAAGGATACAAGCTTATAATGGGGGGAACATTGACAAGTGGCAAAGTTTTAAAGAATATAAGCATTTAGAAAAACCAAGCTTGTCATTTTTGAGGCAAAAATTAGTCATCTGCTTCGACCTAAAACCTGAATTCTTATCCAGTTGCACTTTAGTGGCTCCTTTTTAGAAAAACTCAGAGGAGAAAAGGGAGAGCATGTTCAGTCAAAAGGTTAGCTGACACACTGACAGCTCCTTTTGTGATCTAAAATGGTGTTTCATGCTCAACAAAAGGACTTCAGCCAGTGTTAACAAGCTTTACCATTGGTGTTGTTCACCTCATCTGACTCAGACGGGACATCAGGACAGGAATAATTTGTGTCCTCATCCTCCTTATTATCAAAGAAGACTTTATTAACCACAAAGTATGAGGACACTGGGAATTTTTTACTGCATTTGCTGAATGCCAGTGAGCTACTGCCGCACTCCTCCCTGAGAGGAAGTGGCCATAAATTTCTGTTTTTGTTCTCTTTTCAGCTGTCGGCGGCAGCAAGAAATTGTCAGACGAGGCGTTTCTCGCAAAGGGTTGTTTGCGAGAAGCGAGTTTTATGATACAGAGTGCTTATTCAGTCCCACTTATTCATTTTTACAACGGCTGCGAAAGACTCGTCTGCAGTGTTCAGCACAGCATTAACAGCAACAAAGGTAAAAGCAACTGATGTGAAGGCTGTGAAGGTAGGTGCACTGTGATTACATGATGAAGGAGATGTCAGTGGTAATTAGGATGATTACTGACTGCACTCAAGGTCACGACCTGTGTCGGTACGATGATCGACTGGCGACAGATGCAGGATAAAAGCAGGATGTCAGGCGTCAATCATGCCCACAACTCCGTACAGAGATAATGCGGTTTAATGCCGTTGTCTGTCATCCGTCCTGGCCTGAACTCCATCATGACTCAGTGTGAGACCTACTGTCCTGTGTACCCATCAGTCCCATTTTCAAATCTGCTGACAGGCTCCGCATACGCAGCAAATACATTCCTTTGTCTCAAACTTGGCAGAGGTGCAGGACAATCTTTGAGTGCTCCACATCTCTCAACAGTGTGATCCCTTCAAAGGAGCTTTGATAAGAAGTAAATTACATAATCCTTCCTGACAGACAGAAAATCCAAGTCATAATGGGATCCTTCCCCCCCAACATTTCAAAAAGTCCCACTTCTTTGGCATAGAAGCATTTCCTCAAAGTGTGTGTGTGTCTAAACAGAAAAGTGATCCTACCTGTGCTGTTGTAGAGGAATAGATAGCTGTCAAAGTCTCCTTTGGGCTCCTTCCATGAAACGAGGAGTTTGCTTGAGCTCAGCACTTTGAAACGCAGCCTCCGCGGAGATGGAACTGAAAAACAATTAACCACAATTAAATCAGCTTCAACAAAGCTAGGGAATGATTGGAAATTAAAAAATGTTGATGAATGAATATGATATTAATCCAAGCCAACAGTCAACATATGTTAACATGACAACAAGCCTGGTTAAACCCACCACCGAGACCAAAATATTCACCCCGAAAAGCCACAAATCAAAATGACCCAGAGAGGAAATGAATAAATGGATTGACAGAAGGACAGAGAGGGCTGAGTGAATTTCAATTTTGAAGTTCCTGTATCCATGAGAGCAACACATAAAGAAGCAGGTCCGCATGGCATACAGCTCAGCTTCGGCTCAAAAAAGCATGAAAAAGGTTTAAAAAGGCCGAGATTTAGAAGAAACTATATTTCCAGTCAAATTCTCTTTATAAGATACATCCCAAGGACAAGTGATGCAGGGAGGGATGATTTAAATTTCTGTCACAAACCAGTGAAGAAAAGTAAAAGAAAATGCAGCGCTTCTTGCCTGTGCCAATATGCGAGCGTACATTTCTGATCTTTACAATATCATGGAGAAATGAATCTGCATGTAGTTAGACAGCATATTTAGAAGAATCAAAAAGTGGTAGCAGAAGCAGAAGAGAATTTGACTGTTTTTAATCTACAGACAGACCACTGAAGAAAAGAGCGGACAGCAGCAGCATCAAGTGTAGTATTATGGAATACTACAAATTCACCTCAGATAAAAACAAAAGTCGCTGACATGACCTTTATGTCTGCGACACATATCACCATTTCCCCACTGTGCTACATCATCCTATGTTAGTTTAAGTACACCACAATCCACTGACTATTAATACGTTTCTACAAAGTTTCTATAAATGACTAGACACTGTCATCCATAAATCTGATGACACCGCCAATGTAAAGTCACTTTACCTGTCAGCACTCTTTAAAAAACATGTCAAGGATAGGATAGCACTTAACAAGTAGATGGGGTCACACAAGATTTCTAAAACTAATATATTGATTTTCTTTGTGCTTTGTTAATAAAAAATAAACTGAATAGGTTAGAAACAATCACAATTTATTTGTAATCATTTAGAGCTCCATTCATGCTCTTAAAGGGATAGTTCCGGTGTTTTGAAATGGGGCTATATGAGCTACTCATCCATAGTCAGTGTATTACCTACAGTAGATGACGGTCGGAGCGGCCCCAGCTTGGAGAAGCAGACAACAGTACCGACAACGGAGCAAAGCAATACAGTGCTGTGGACGTAATTTAGCTACCTAAAAAAAAAGGACCACCTAGAAAAAAATCTATATCAGTTTAAGTGTACGCTATATTTAGAATATTTTTGCCGGTTTACATTGCCGTGAGACAGCTATACAGTCTATGTGTCTGACTATCTATGCTCTCACCAAAGCCAACCAGACTCCATTGAAAAAAATAGTAATTTTACCTCACAGATCACGTGAGTTGCTGATCTATTGCTGCCTCAATCAGTTAGTTTGTTTGTGTTATTGTGTGACTTTGGTTAGTTCGAATTCACCAAAGTCTCACAATAGCACAAACTAAGTAAGCGATCGAGGCAGCGGTAGACCAGCAACTCTCATGTTCTGCGAGGTCAAATTATTCTTTTTGTTAATGGAGTCTGGTGGCTTTGGCGAGAGCATAGATGGATAAAACGGCTTCAGTTCCCCTTCGGAAACAGCTGTCTGACGGCAAGATAAACCGGCGAAAATATTCTAAATATAGCGTACACTTAAACTGAAACTGATTTTTTTTTGGGTGAGCTTTTCTTTTAGGTGGCTAGAATATGTTTTGCTGCCGGCCCCGTCCACAGCAGTATTTGCTTTGGTTCCGTGCAGTAACTCCTGTCTGTTTTTCTAAGCTTGGGGCGCACCAACGGTCGTCTACTGTAGGTAATACACCGACTATGATAAGTACTTCATACAACTTCACTTCAAAACACCCACACTATCCCTTTAAGAGTAGAATTCTTAAGTATTTCATGATTCAAATTCACACGACAATGTGTTGGTGGACACAAAAACATATAATTTTCTTCTCTCGATGCATTTCAGTCAGGAAGCTAACTTTGCAGCAATTTATATAAATAAAGAACCAGAGTATAACCTCTGTGTCTGGAGGTATCTAGGGAATATTAACTGCTGATCCATATTAGCGAGTCTACAACCTATACAAATTGATGCTGAATTGTCAATAAACAGCATGTGATGAATGTTTGTAGAGTGCTGACATGTAAACACTGTACATCAGGCATTATGGAGAAACTGTGCAGAGAAAAAATGGGTGATATGATGTTGACAAACCTGAGGTGTACTGTGCAGGATTTTCACTCCCTGATGAGAACAGACCTCCATCTTTCTCAATGGAAAATTACAATCAGGCCATAATCAGGGAGCACAGCATTTTCCAAATTGCATTATTGTTATTTTGTGAGCAGAAAAGTTATTTGAGTTAGTCTAACTAAAATTTCTTTGTCTTCATAAGAACGGTGGTACAAAGGGAATCCAGTCAGGTCTTGCATTTTGGGTTGAGTTCTACTGGTATATGTTTACATGCTTTAATGTTCAAAAAATGCTTTATTTTTCTCATACCGACTGTCAGAAAAAAAAAAACACCGTCTGCTCTGATTGGTCAGCTGGCCCACTCTGTTGTGATTGGTCAAGGGATTCAAACTCTTCAGACTTTGCTCCAGCGCCGCTCTAATTAGCTCAGTTTGAGGGCGTGTCAAAGTAGCCTCTAGGCAGGTATTATGCAAATGTGTTACTTGGTGACATCACCACATTACAGAAGAAAAGGCAGGACTTGAAGCAAGGTGTTTTAGGCAGTTCAGGGGCAGTGTTTCTGTGGGGGAGAGTAACTTCGTAACTTTGCAGACTTTTTACATTCACAAAAAAACACCACTAAAGGAAAGGGAGAAAAGCACAAAAGCATAAAGGCATAATAGCTCCCCTTTAATAATTTAGTCATGGTATTATTGAAGTTAAAGTCAAGTCCCAACTTTTAAAGAAGCCAAAATAATAGAATCCAGTCCCAAGTTGTCAAACAAGGACAACTTCTTAAACCTTTCATCACTAGCTCTTGTGATGCTGTTTGATCGTTTTGCAGACACAGCGAAGCGCTTTGCAGTTTTTACATAGTTACATAGTTTTTTTTAATTTGCTCACTCCTTTTCTTAAGTAATCACAGCGCGCCACCTACCAAATGCTCAAAATGCATCGGACGAAACGGTATAATTACACCACACAATACGGATCTATGAATAATTTACGCCTGTGATAGAGCTGGTAGATTATTACTCTGGTATCATTTAGTGTGTGCTTGATGATAGGTGAATTGAGTTGGCAGACAGGCCAGGATACTAATAACCGGGTGAAAATTGCCTTGAATACTTTCACTTTGCTTTGCATGTCAATGAACACACACACACACACACACACACACACACACACACACACACATACACCAACTGAATTATAATAGAAAACGTATGTTAAAAAATAAATGAGCCAACTGTGACCCTCTTTTACTCTGTGAATGCATGTCAAGGTCTATGAGTTGGAGGCTATTCCAGTCAGTGACAGCAACTATGATTAATGAATATGGACATAATAGCTCCAAAGGCTGCGGACGCTGACAGAACACGAGGGTCTCCGATATAAATTACCCTTCGCAAACCGCCACGTCTGTTCTTGTTTACCACCGTAGAGCCATAAATATCATCCAAGAGCTCAGCGTTTCACGTACTCTCTCTGAATCTGAGTGCCAAGATGCTTTAGTGAAACGACATCCTCTCACAATAAGATTTTGACTTTGCGTAAATATTGTAGAGACGCTGCCTAGGTGGCTTAAGCTCTCCACCCTAAACTTACAGAGCTTAAACCCATGTATAGCGCAACAGTATATCACACAAACCAGGGCCATTCATCTGAGAGGGTTACACTGCTGGAATCAGCGAGCCCCCCAACAGCTCCTTGCATAAGCCTCCTGCCAGGTAGTAAAAGCCATTTGGCAGAAATTTGGCGACGACTGCTTAGCAACACAACTGAGCTCCAGTAAATAGTCTGAGTCACTAAGGCCTCAGTGAAAAAAAAAATTACGAACCCTCCGTGCCAGAAAATTATAGAAATCCCTTTAAAAACTATATTTAACATGTTCTCACCTCATGCGGCTGAACCTAAATTCAAAAGGGCCTAATTTGAAGTATGAACTTCTCATCTCGCGACTCTGTAGGGAGTGTGAAGTCTTTTAAACTGGAGGCCTAGTATGAACAGATATTATGTGGGTTAGAGCGATACAGGCACAGCTTGACGCCCCCTTTTAAGACGGGATGACTCTTCCCAGGATTAGCAGTGGTGAAAGCTAGCAGGGATTCCTGGTAGATGAGCAAATGCTGTCCAATCCTCTGCTTCACTTCATCTCCTCTTCTCCATCCCCTCCCCTCGTTCCCTTGTCTCTGTTTCAACTTCTTCTCCTGCAAGCTTCTTCTTCTTCCCATCGCCTCATTTGGCTCGCCGTCCTGCTCTGTGTTGGCTTCTTTCGTCCTGCTGCTCTCGCTTACAATCCCTTCTCTTCTTCTTCCTCGCTTCCTTTTGCTTATCCTTCATTCTTCCTCATCAATCTATTCTATTCAAACTGTCTTTTTTTTTGCTCTGTTTCGTCTCATGTCTTCTCTGAGCTTTCTGGCTTTTCTCAATCTCTCTTTTCAGTGCCAGTTTCCATCCTCTCTAACCCTTTCTCACTTCTCTCTATCCTCTCATCACCACCATCTTTCTCATCTCCTCATCCTCTACTTCCCATCTATTTTCTCCTCCCATTGTCTTCATCTCGTCTTCTCTTTTTTCCACTTTCTCCTACACTTCCATCCCCTTAATTTTTCCAGCTCTGTTTAATTCCTTGTTTTCCTTTCTCCAGATTAGCCCAGTATTCTGACTCCACAGTGAGTATTCAGGCTACAGTAGCGTCACTAATACGCTGGATTTATGGATGACAACTGCTGGCTTGCACTGTCACCACAAGATAGCTACTGTACTGTACACATGAGGGAGATGGGGGAAGTGTGTGTGTTTAGTGTCTATCCAGCGCTGCAGCGCGCGTCGTTTGATGAGGCCGGCGTCTCGTCGGTACAAGAACTACTTCTGCTCACCGAGATAGCACTTAACCCAAATCCACTCCGGCTTTTTCTCTCCACCTTTCCACTCGTCTTTATCTCCTCTGCTGCTCTCTTGAAACGCTCTTTTATCACTTCTTCTCATCCTTGGGTTTAAACTCTCTTCTCCCTCTCCTCTTCCTCTTCCCTTGTCTACTCTTCTGCTCTTTCATCCTATCTTCTCCTCCTCTGCATCCCCCCCTCCCCACACTCCTGTCCCTTAGTGGCTTAACGCCTTTTTTTTTCTCTTTCATCGCTTTACCTGTGTAAGTGATGCCTTTTTCCCTCAACCCTTATCTCTCTGCTGCATTGTGTGTGCACAGCGTGTGAGCACAGTGTGTGTGCGTGAGCGTGAAATATCTCTTAAGGACTGGCTGAAAATTAAGAGTCTGTTGGATGATCCTTCCCCATGTGCAGTCTGGTGAAGGAAGCCATAATATTCTGCACGACTGCCAAACAACGGTGAAAAAAATATCACCATAAAATACTCAGCTAGGTTGATTCTGCAGGAGATGATTGAAAATTGGAAATGAAATATTACATTTTGGAGTCTGCTATTCTAACACAGATCATTTCCAGGTGTAGGTCACTCCTTTGTTCACTTCAAAACATAAACTGACATATATTAAGTGTTGCATTAACAAAATGAAATATAATATTGACATTTTAGACTCTAGCATGCAGTGGCAACATTGCTTCAATAAAGTCTGTCGGAGCAAGAAACATGATCAGTCAGCCAATCCTACACATTTTTAAACAAACCCAGAGGTTAGCCAAACCTTTTTTTTAAATGAAAACGAAGGCAAACAGTAAAACTGTAACCCAAACTGTCCTTAAACAAAGTTTACAGATGACTTTCTGCTTCAAATTTGACCCTCTGTACTTACTCTAGTTCACTCACACGCAGTTTTGCTGTACAATAAGAGATTGTTACAGACGTTTTGGGTGTGCTCACTTTCGGTTTTACCTCCAAATAAAGTCTTTAAAGGCTGCTTTAATCAACATGTTTACATTAACACACACTACACATGACTATTTTGGAGTTATTGTCATCAGACTCTGCAGTTCCCTTCAATTCAACGTTGCTTTTTAGCTTCTTTCAGCTCATTGTTTTGGATTCGACCCACAATGTTACTGTTGTGGTTCACTCATAAGCCGCAGCAGGCAGTTGTTTTCAGCAAAAAACTCTAAAAAACTCCACTGTACACTACCTGCCCAGGACTAAACAGCAAACTAGTAAGTATAGTTAAGTATAGTATATTATAGTATAGTATAGTATAGTATCTAGTATATACAGTATAGTGGAGTATTTAGCAGTTCAAGAGCAAGATATTTCCCTCAGGGGTGGAGATCAAAAACAGAGTGAATATTGGAGTAAACAAGAATCGAAATGAAAGCTAATCTTTACCCATAACTGCTGGACTTGTACAAAGACAACTGTTTTAACGTTCGCATAGACTGTATGTAAGAAGTGGATAACCGTGACGTTTCAAATTGGTTTGTGGACTGCCGTTTTGTAGCCTTGAGTTAGGCATTTTGGCCGTCACCATCTTGGTTTTTGGCTGTCGCCATCTTGGTTTTTTGCAACCAGAAGTGACACAAGAGGGTGGAGCTAAGAACAACGCTGAATAAGACATATTTAGGAGACCAAAATGTTACAATTAACTTTCATGAACTGAAAACACACTGTAAAAGGGTTAAAGTTCTAAAACGAAAACACAGACAACACCCAGACCGACAAAGCCGTGGTAACGACCTGTCAATCACAAGGTAGTCACGCCCTAAAGCATTCCCTGTTTTATCGTCTATTTAACTCTAAATGGGACCATAATTTACTAAATGAACATCATGCTGTATTGAAGAAGACTTGAAACTAGCGATTGAGACCATAAACTCATGTTAACAATGTTTACTAAGGTAATAAATCAAGAGAGAAGTAGGCTCATTTTCTCATAGACTTATTTTTGCAACCAGAGAAGTCGCCCCCTGGTGGCTATTAGAAAGAATGCAAGTTTAAGGCACTTCAGCATTGGCTTCACTTTTCAGACCCAGAGGTAGCCCACTACATTATCTCCACATCAACTTAAAAGTGATAAAATCCCATGTTGTGTTTACAGCTTGTCTCCGTTGCCCCCAAGTGTCCAATAAAACTTTTATTGCAGGTTTGATATAATCTGCTGTCTTTTTTGTTTTACTTCTCTGATCGTCTGACCCCTGGTTTCTTGCCAGTTCTTGACTGACTTTGTTGTAGCAAAATTACTTAGGTGAGTACACTTTTATCATAACCAATAGAAATGATGACCAGAACTACAAAAAAATTAGGAGTTTTCTATAAATTTGGGATTATATAGGGACGTGTTGATAATCCCATGTGTTATAAACTCTGGTTACTTAATTGCAGAAAACTGCAGCAAATTTAATTTTAAAAGTGTCATTTTCTTACCATCATATGACAGTTTTTCTCAGTTACTTCAAGAAAACCAGGACCCAAGGAGCCGATTCACAACGTTGTACTACAACAATATCTCCTCAACCATTAGCCACTTCAGGCTCTGTAAACTATTCCACTCTGTGAATTTAGAAGGCAAGTCTATGTTGAAAAACGCTTGTATCCTATTTCATGCTTTTCAGACTGCAAATACTTCACCTGACACTCATTATTTCCAGCTACACTGTGGTAACCATACTGTGTAATTTGGCATATGCATGCATATTGGATGTAGAGTGAACTGGATATCTGCAGTGTTATTATTATACATTGTGCCATCCTTGGCCAAAGCCTCATATTTCCCAAATAAATTATCATAAGCTCATGCTCCCATTAATTAAAGCTAATTTTGTTTATTTACAATCACAATAAAAACAGAGCCCCATGCACATCACATCTCCAACGATCCAATGCTCCATTTAGTCCAAAGTGGCCGACTATTATGACATGCTGGATTACCAGCAGTCGAGTTTTGGATAATTTTGCATTTTTTAAAATTCTAAACAGGTTGTTGCATCTCAACCTCTCTTTTGTTTATGAATAAATGATTTCCCATCATTGGCTTCTCTCCCTGTTCATTAAAACTGAAATTATTGGCCAACACTTTCACTCATACTAATTCACCAGGCTGTCCTCTAACCATATACACTCGCCGCAAAATCACACAGGTATCTGGACACACACACAAACGCAAAATTGCAATATCTTTGTAAATGTTTTCTCGAGCACATAATCTGTTGTGATGTGTCCTGAAGCACGGTATTGACCCGGGCTGTCAGCCAATCAACAAAATCAATTAGAGTAATTAACTATGCACACAGAAAGCACACACAAACACACAGGACAACCCACACACATTTAGCATCTTTACAGTGACTATACCTGACATAGTCACGGAACAGAACGGACTATAACAATAAATGCTTAATTAAAAATAAGGCATGACAAAAACAAGGTCAAGGTTTCAGATGTAATGGTGGCAAACTTCCACCATCAGGCATCTTTCCTCCATCTATACTGCTTTTGTCACTGCTGCATTGGAAACAGAAACGCAGAGTGCCGAC
The DNA here is from genome assembly GCA_916700815.1 of Helicolenus hilgendorfi. NCBI lineage: Eukaryota > Metazoa > Chordata > Actinopteri > Perciformes > Sebastidae > Helicolenus > Helicolenus hilgendorfi. The sequence goes on along the minus strand of CAKALG010015465.1, from coordinate 4,013 downwards.
AGGTCACTCCGTACACCCTCTGAGAAGTGAGCCGAGAACAAGATTTACATTTCCCTTTTCAATACTTTTCAAGGCCAAGGTAACAGCCAGAGAACGAAAAACAACCCACTGTGTTGCACGCTGCTCAATTTCTGCATTAAGAACAGTATCAGAGCCGTTCCAACGGGGAAGTGTAACTGAAGCTTGATATGCAGTGCAGACTGTATATTGTGTCCAAATCTTCCCTCCTAAAAAATGTTTTCATATACGGTACAACAAATTTGCAATAGCAAAAAGCAGCATCAGCAGGAAATATAATGCTGCACACATAGACTGTATATATGAAGTAGACATAGTCACCATGACGTCAACCATTGGTTTGTGAACTGCCGTTTTAAAGCCTCGAGTTCGGCATTTTGGCTGTCGCTATCTTGGAACTTTGCATCCAGAAGTGACACGAGAGGGTGGCGCTAAGTACAACCGGAAAACACACTGTGAAAGGGTTAAAGTTCTACAACAGAAACACGGACAACTTCCAGACTAAACAACACCATGGTAGCGACCTGTCAATCATAAGGTAGCCACGCCCTAAAGCATACCCTGCTTTATGGTCTATTTGAATCTAGATGGGACCATAATTTACTAAATGAACTTCATGCTGTATTGAAGAAGACTTGAAACTAGTGACTGTGACCATAAACTCATGTTTACAATGTTTACTGAGGTAATAAATTAATTGAGAAGTAGGGTTATTTTCTCATAGACTTCTATACAATCAGACTTCTTTTTGCAACCAGAGGAGTCGCCCCCTGCTGGCTATTAGAAAGAATGCACGTTTAAGGCACTTCCACACTTGCCTCACTTCTCAGACCCGGATGTTGCCCACTGGCTGCCGAGGATATGATTTTTTTTAGCCGATGTGCTATGGATGTCAATGTCTGTTTGTCTGTTCGCCACTTTGGTTCAGACTGAAATATCTCAAAAACAATTGAATGTATTGCCATGAAATTTTCTACATTTTTCTCCCCCCACATTTGTTTTTAACAAAGTAATGTTGTCGACTCCGGCCCAAGCAGGAAAAGTTAACACAGTTTGGTTTGTCCGTTCTGGGCTACTGTAGAAACATGGCGGTGCAACATGGCGGACTCCTTGAAGAGGACCCACTCCCTTTGTAGATTTAAACGGCTCATTCTAATGTAACAAAAACACAACAATTATTATTTCCAGGTGATTATACACTAATGAAAACATACTTACTAATATTATATTCCATTTGTGCCAATATATCCCCCTAATTGTTACACACTGGTCCTTTAAATTATCTTAAATACAGCTTGTTAGTGTAGGTGTGAATGCCAGATGATTTGCTACACTAGTCATTTCTTTCAGAGAAAACCCCTCCCTGAGCACTCTTTGGTAGAGGGAGTTCCTGACGGTACCCAGACATTTGTGTTGTATATACAAACATCCTCCACACACACTAATCCTCAAGCTCAAATCCCCTCTGACCAGATGTTGCAGCTCACAGAGACAGGCCGGGCAAAAATTAATGGCTATCACATGCTCCTTAATGAAGGGATTGAGCAGGGCACGCTCCCATAGTGTCTGGGAGGTCGTCCATGTTCTGCTGTGATTCACTGGGATCAAATCCCACCAGCCTAATTTATGGTGTCACACTTCTGTCTCACCTCTCGTTTCTGTCTGTCTGAAATGAAAAACATGACCTATACAGAATTGGAAATTGGAATAAAGTGTTCAGAGAGAAAGGGAGAACGGGAGGGAAACAAAGATGAGGAAAAATAACTGAAGAGAAACAGAGCGGGAAGGATGGAGGGACAGAAAACAGGAGAAAGACGAGGAGAGAGCAAAGAGTGAGAACTAAATGAGGGAGGGAGAAAGACAAAAGAAACTATAGAAAACCCCTTCTTTCATTTCAAAGCTGTTTACTGAGGACTTCCACTGGTAAATAAACACAAAGCAGCCACACACGGATCCATTCAGGTTTGTGTCATATGTGGATTATTGATTTTAAACAACTTCAGAGAGGAAAAAAAATCTTTAGCTGATGTCTACGTGTAGCGCTCCTTTAACAAGACCTGCTGCTTCCCCGCTCCTCTTACTCCTCATCCTGGAAGGAATGTGAGCTACACACACACAAACACACACACACACACACACACATACACAAATACACGCGCGCAGGGTCAGCTAAATGTTTAAGTGTCCCTTGGGTTCATTTTTATATGATCTTTATCCAGACAACTACAGTAGGTCTGACCCTTTGCACTTCATCGGCTGCCAATTGCAAACGCACACTCCCATGAACACGCACACACACACACACGCACACACACTCTGCAGTTATATGATTCAGAAAAGAGCTCTCAGATTGGTTTGTTGGACTAAGCTGAATTTAAGTAAAAGCATCCTACAGCTGGAATAATATCCTCCAACATCCATTACTAAATCAGCTAACCTCCTAGTCTTGATCACATGATAGGAATGGATCCCTTTGTTTCGGATTCCTTTGTGGACTGCCGTTTCGATGCCTCGAGTTCGGCATTTTGGCTGTTGCCATTTTAATTTTTGGCCATCGCCATGTTGTTGTTTTTTGCAACTAGAAGTGACACGAGAGGGTGGAGCTAAGTGCAACTGAGCGCTGAATAAAACATTTTTAGGCGACCAAAATGTTACAATTAACTGTCATGAACTGAAAACAGACTGAGAAAGAGTTAAAGTTGTAAAGGCCCAGACACACCAAGCCAACGGTAGCCCGTCAGACAGTATGGGGCTGTCGGTGAGCGTCCGTCGCCCTAGTTTTTGCTCTCTCTAGTCTGCCCGTGTTGGAGGCTTTTCAGCCGATTCAGCTTGTTGAATCTGCGACGGCGCGACTCTGATTGGCTGTTCAGGTTAAACAAACCAGTGCACCAGAAGAGAAACAGAAGTGAGGAAAGCAAGCCAACGAGTGAAGTTAAGAGAAAAAAACACAGAAGGTTCTTCTAATTTTTCACCTTCTTCTCATCTGATCGTTCCAACACACACGACATGAACATCTGGAATGATGCTAAATGTTGAGTGAGAGTGGTGTGGAAATGGTCGACAAACGGCACTTTATTTCATGTACGTATCATAACAACAGCTTGTATATCCGCAGTCCTCGGTCTTCTGGTTTCCATTTTTTGAATGACGAATACAGACTACCGCCGCAAAACGTCTGTGCTAACTGGTCGTCGGCTGTAGTATTTGCAGGGTGTTTGGGTGCAACTTGTCGGCTAAAACAAAGGCAGGATGAGGTGACGCAACAGTCGGCCTTTGTCACCGCTAGTTCTCTGATGTCGGGTTGTTGTGTCCCAAGCTTAAGATGAAAACACGGACAACTCCCAGACTGGACAACGCTGTGGTAGCAACCTGTCAATCACAAGGTAGCCACGTCGTAGAGCATACACTGCTCTATCCTGTATTTGACTCCATAATTTACTAAATGAACATCATGCTGTATTGAAGAAGACTTGAAACTAACGATTGAGACCATAAAGTCATGTTTACTGAGGTAATAAATCAAGTGTGAAGTAGGGTAATTTTCTCACAGACTTCTATACAATCAGACTTATTTTCCCAACCAGAGGAGTCGCTCCCTGCTGGCTATTAGAAAGAATGCAAGTTTAAGGCACTTCAGCATTGACTTCTCTTTTCAGTCCCCGGAGTTGCCCACTGATGCTAATAATGCCACACAATGGCATATTAACCTACAGTTCACTGGAACTCAAATGTGCGTTTCTTGTTAAGAGTGCATCCAGATCCAAAAAACAAAACCAACAATAGCCCACTTTTCTGATGAGACTCAGTGTGATTAAATCAGGTTTGCTGAGGTGAGGTTGATTGCGAACACACTGGAGCGTTATATATTGTGCAGCACATCGCGCAGCAAATCATCACAGCTTGAAGCGCACCGTTACAACAACAACGCTTATTAAAGCCCCGCTGAAGCGTGGCAGCGGGAGTTGCAAGCGTTGCCGTGCTGCCGGGGTGAAATG
>CAKALG010015464.1:0-14122 GCA_916700815.1 Helicolenus hilgendorfi | reverse complement strand
CGGAGACCACCTGTGTCTTCCGGCCGCGGTCGGGAGGCTGGAGCAGGATTAGTTGACACTGTTTTTGCAAGACGGGCTTCACTAGATATAACTTTGCGGTTTTGGTGTTTCCGTGTAGTTTGTGTTGGAACAGCGTAGCCACACGCGAATCGCATAGGACACCGACCCGCAATTATTTATAAGAGTGTAAGTGTAAGAAGTTACAAACAGTACCTTTAAGTGGTGAGAATATGTAACTCTAATTGGAGAACTGTTTCAGTATGTAAAATATATGTGACCAAGGGCAAACCTGAGCAAGCCAGCAAGCCTTTATGAGTCCCCTCATAAAGAAGCCCAATATGACAATCCTGCAAATAATAAACGATCAAAACAATGAACTAACAAATAATTTGTATTTTTTTTCTAGTTTGATTCGTACCGGATCTAAACTGGTATGTACAGCCTCCAGGAAAAAGCCATATGCTCACACTCTAAACTCTAAACAAATTAACTGCCAGCGATCAAAATGGAAGCATTACAGCCTTAAACAATGTTAAAAACTAATTTGAGTACTGTGTGACAAAGTTTATCTTGCTTTTGCCGTGGGGCTTACCATAGCTGTACGGTCCTAACCCTAACCTTGCTGAGACTGTTGAGAACTACAAACCCGTGAACTCAACTCGACCTGACTCAACTTGGGAACCGCTTGGGGGGTTCGGGACTCACCAGATTTGTCTCGTTCGTGTATTTATCTTTTCATAAAAATGGTAATCACTGATTTAATGCACCACCAGGCAAGCACACTGAGTGAAACAAATAGAACACACCTGGAATGTGGCAACAACAGGTGCACGTTGGGTCTAGCTAACATGTGCATGGTGAATCAGCAGTGACTTCTACGCTCACTTAGGAACTTTTACCTTCAGCGTATAACCTTTCTGCTGTTTCTTCTTGACTGCAGAGTTTCATTCAGCTGAAAAGTTTTTGAAAACTTTGAAGAGCGCAGTGAGACAGAGAGGCTGAGAGGACTGGCTATATTATGCTTTGGGAAGTGAGTGAGCAGATTGTGAAGGACTCCGTTGAGCGCACAGCTCAGAATGCAATTCAGACAGTGAATACAAAAACAAACTCAGCGATGGATGTAAATCTGTTTTTAGAGTAGCACCTCAACAACCACAGTATTGCCTAGCAACGTACCGTTGTGTGTGTGTGTGTGTGTGTGTGTGTGTGTGTGTGTGTGTGTGTGTGTGTGTGTGTGTGTGTGTGTGTGTGTGTGTGTGTGTGTGTGTGCACTACACTAAAAAAAACTGTGCCGCTCTCTATTTGCTTTAATATGAGTGCCTGTGGGCTACAGCTGCTGTGGAGTTTATATTGTTTATACATGTCTATATTGTCTGCCTTGGTGGTGCTTAATTTGAAGCAGCAGCTGCTATTTAATTTATGGAGCTTAATAAAGGCCCCCCCATTATTGCTCTTATGATTTATTTTCGTTCTTTGTCGTTTGTCTGAGTTTTTCTCTTATTTCTGGTTAATTCTTGTAAAGCTACACTGAATAAGGCAGTATATTTATGATTGATAGTCAGTTCTATGCATTGCAAATATCCATCTGAAGAAAAGTAATTTTTGCAAATGTTTATGTAATTTAATAGTTGTTATATCATAAACATTATCATCAACATATAAATTGTTTCCCTCCCCACTTTTAAACATGTAACGCATCATATTTACTAATACCAAGATACTTTAACTTGAGTATAATTTATTTTAAAGTGACAGTACTTTTACTTGAGTACAAAAGTCTGAAGGAGACAACTGTTTGCTTCCATAGATGGACATAAATTGCTATTTGAATCATTGCTGCTCTGAGTATTTCCGCATCTGCAAAACAGATTAGCATATACACGCCATGTCTGTTGTCATATGACACGATCCGAGGAAGAACTTTACACAAGCTGATGTGCGTTGCTGCTCATCCAAGGAGACTATGGCAGGCTCCCCATGGGGTATAGTGTGTGTTTTAACTTAACACTGAACAGTGACAGTGACTGCCAAAACCACACATTTCTCTAGTGCAGAACATCTCTTGATTCTTCAAACAACATGCTGACAAGCAGCTTCAGGCTCATTCATAATGAGTACAAGTCTAGACAGGCTCGCTGTCTCGTCTCTTTCTCTGCCTACTTAGGTCCGTGATAGAAATGAGAAACCTCTACAGTACAGCTGTTAACACAGCCAGGGCTGGTAAAAATGACCCGTTTCCCCGCAGACATAAAGACATATTCATAACAGTCTCATTGCAACAACTGTCGTTTCCCAACCTTTCAAAGCCATGATAATGCTACTGGAGGGGCTTTTCAGAGAGAAAGGACGGGACAGGATGGAGGGGATGAGAGAAGTCAACCACTGGCTGCTGCTGCTGCTGCAGGAAGAAAGAAACCTACAGGAGACGAAGGAGTGGAGTGAGGAGAGGGAGAGCAGGAGATAGACAGTGTGAGGAAAGAGTGAGGGGTAGTGAGTGAGAAACAGAGTTGCAGCGGGACGTGCTGACAGTTGCAGCCTGTCATCACACACCAGGGGATTTTGGTCTGCGAGCGTGTGGTGTGATATTTGAATATGCACTGCCAGCCGTCACATTGAGTAAAGACACGTGACATCTCTCTCTCTCTCTCTTTCTCTAAGACAGACTGCTCAGAGGCGCAGGAAATGTCATCGCTGCCTAGCAACCACGTGGTAGCCCGTGGGGCTATGGCAATAAGACATTTTTCTATGCCAAATTTCACACTTCCACTTGATTCAAATGCATGGCCAAACCAATACAATGGGCTAGACAGGAGCCTATGGATGGCCTTTATGGCAGATACATGGGTGTGTGGGTGTGTGCTTGTACAGGCGCACGGCCAAACTTTTTGATCAGCCACGATCATGCCAAGACAAATGTTAGTGATAGCTACTGCATGGTATGGCTTTGTGTTTGGTGAGGGGCTTTGTGTTAATGCATATGCCCAGAATCATGAAAATAGGGCTCCTTGTGTTATACATTGACACAATTTGTAGAAATGTTCTGATACCGTTTTTTCCTTCCAGATACCGATTTCGATTACGGATCCGATAAAACAAATAATATAGTTATTGTGACTATTATTATTATTATTTAACAGCTGTTTACTACTGGCCATGTATGGATGTGATATGATTACTATCTTTGTTGTATGGTTCAGGTTAAACTCATTGTAAAACATGAATCAATCATTTCCTATTCGCTGCTCTAAAACAGTAGTTCCAAGTGGCAGCCATGATACATACAGTACATCACAGTGAAGCCTACTGTTTTGGAGTGACGAAGAATAATTGATTTTAAACAAGTTGATTTTTTTCTGGGTTAATAAATGATGGTGTATGTAAAAACACATATGTAGAATGCTTTGTGCATTCACACAAATTCACAACCAAATATTTTCTGGAACTCAAAATGTCAACTGAGCCCAACAATATGAAACGTTGACAAATTTTGAGTCTTTGGGTAGAAAGAACACTAGAGATTTACCTCTGCCTGTCTCCAGTAGTTTATTCAGAAACAAATAGACTTTAAGTAAACATAAATTATGTAGCACCAGTGGTTAAGTTCCTGCCCCCTACTCAGAGTTGACTCCACAATATTTAAATAAACTCTCCCCTCAAGGAGTTTATTCTTACAGTTAATATTGTCAGTCTTTTTTTAGACTGAAGTGTAAGGTGATGATTTTCAGTCCAAAGGCTTCCCCATCTGCACCTACTCAAACACACACATACTCAGCTCTGTATATACTTTATCGAGTTCATCTCTCCGTTTATGCAAGCCCTTAGCTTCTCCAGACAATGACTGGCATATACATAAATAAAACATCAGTATAAAGCATGCGGACAGGGTCACACGGTTCAGTAGCTGTTTAAGCTGAATAGTACAGTGGGTATGTGTGGCTGTTGGTGCCAGACCAACAATCGACCCCTCTGGGATTTGCATGCACTGCAGCACGGGAAGTTCCATGAAAATGGTATATTCATGTTTGAGTAAGCAAGTTCAACTGCAGTTCAAGAAAGCATTCTAACCATCAACTTGAGAATGAAAGCTTAATGCATAATTCCCATCTCAAAAAGCACAACTCGTCAAGCCTCAAAGCCGACGACATAAAGCAGCAGAAACAATGTTTTGAGGAATCCCAGTTCCCGTTGCAGCATCTAATTTCAGGGTTTGAGTTTAGTGTGAATGCTATCGAACAATGGCACCGTCCTGTTTGATTCCCACCAGTTCATTCTGGAGGGAAATGTTTTCCCACATTAGTTATTTGAATGCAGCAATATGCATCTTTCTGACCTAGCATGTCTCAGAGTAGTTCCAGGGAATGACACTACATAAACACTAGACATTATTTAACAATATTCACTGTTTGATGCAATGCATTTTGTTTGTAAATTAGCTGCATTTTCAATACAACAAAAACAGAATCTTTGAAATTAAGACTACTGTTTCCATTTTCCATTTGTTTTAGTGAATTAGTAAATAGTGAAAGTTGAATAAAGTTGAGAGAATAATGAATGTAATCTCCCACACAAGTAGGGGCGTAAAAAATATTGAGTATCGCAATATTATGTTTTGTGGTACTGTATTGATTCTCTTAAACACTATAACTTTTTAATTAAGAGTTTAAATGCAATGATTAACTCAGTAAATATTTTATATAATTTGCAAAGACATGCACCCTCTCAGTGTATGTGTCCATTCAAAGTAGTGCTACAGTATGAAGTTGCATCAGCATAAAGTGTCTTAGTAAGGTGTTGCGTCACCAGTGAACATTGTTCTTCAAAACATTTTCTTCACTGTTTTGATGATGGCGCTGTCGCTTCAAAATATTCCAGAGGTGTTCAACTGGGTTGAAATCAAGTGACCGTGAACGCCATTGGGGATGCACAGATCCGACCTTTTCAGTCACAAAACCGATACGATACCTGGGCTTTGGGTATCGACCGATACCGAGTACTCATCCGATACCAGTGTTTAATTAATAAGCTGTATGCCTCACTGTGGGGAAGTGACTGGGATCATTCATTTATGTGTGTAAGCAACATCAGGCTTGACTTTAACATTGCTTTGTAAAACAAAATGTAACAAATAAATAAATAGATGAAAATGTACTGAATTGTTATTTATCATCAAAATAATAAATCATGCACCAGAAAACTTGGTAAAAAACAATTCAAAATTAACAAGAATAACTGTGTGAAGAAGTGTAAACCTTTTTAATGCAGCAAGGAATTGGTAAAATCTTAAACAGGAATTAAAATCCCTGTGTATAATGTATATAGTATATAAACAGAACTGAATTGAATAGATCCGACCCATTGTCACCGATACCCGATCCAGCTATTTGAGTCAATTGGCCCGATATACGATCTGGTATTGGTGCATCCCTAAAGGCCATAGCAGACGATTTACATCATCATACAAACCATTCAGTGAGCCCTAAATGCCATGTGTGGAAGCACATGTATTCATTATGTTTCTCCACTCATTTATTCAGTTGTTCTCCCTTTAATTTGACCGTATAACATGTTGTGACAGAAACAGCAGATATGAACAACCACAGCCTCACATGGCTCAGTGGCTTGTGGACAAAACGTGGTTTGTTATTCAATTCACCACATGCATGCATTTAGAGCCTTGTGTTGGAGGACATGATGTGCTGTGATGTATTGTAACATCCCTATTCACCAGATCTCAGGGCAATAACACACCATTGGGATGAAGGGAAGTGGCATTTCCACAGTATCATTGTGCTGTCAAAAAATCCTTAAAGAACAGCCTGACACTGTTGAGTCTGAGGGTAAAACGGATCCTTTTGAAATATCTCTGGCACCTTGTTGAATCCATGGCTCAGGTTATAAAGGTTCAAAGGGGTCGTACTTGGTACTATGTACTTGAAGCTACATAAATTGGTACCGAGACGGTATAACACATACACTCTACTTTCTAAATAACTCTCACCCTGCTGCCATGGATGATTTTGATTTTTGATTTTTGTGGAAACTCTTCTGACAACATTGCCCATGTTTTTCTTACAATTACTCTATTTTCCAGAATTGAATTTGTGGTGTTTTGGACAATATCGTTCTCACTAAGGCGTCCGAGAAGTTCTTCAGCCAAGAATCCAATTAGGAAGTTTAGTTTCTTGCCTTGAAAAGAAGGTTCATTAAAGCATATTGCTTCTCTTGTCATGTGGGGAACCATAAGGGATTGGTCCATGTCCTATTTTGGGTCTCGACCTAAAGTGGTAGGAAAAAAAACTGTCTGTGTGTGTGTGTGGTGGAAATTCAGGCTGATACTGTTCCTTCCTTCCTGCAGGGCTCTCAGGACAACATAAAGCACCACAGAGATGCTGAGAAATAGAGCAGAACAGGCAAAATTAGATCTTTCTCCAGGCTCCACCACAACTGGCTCCTTCCTTGAGAGCACACATCGAGGGGAGTAATACAAAGCAAATGAAAGGGTAACAGACAGAAAGACAGACAGAAAGAGACAAAACAACACATGCAGAGAGAGAGAAGCAGTGAAGACTCACATAGACAGCTGTATCCCATAACAAGGGAGTTTGTGTGTTTTACACACTAAAAATGTCAGCTTGACTGGCATGTTCTGGACACATAAATGATTTCCGTGCTACTTTCCTTACATTGCAGCCGGACATGTAATCCAGTAGGAGTTAATGCTGTTTGTGAGTATCTGTGACAGCATGGCGAGACAGGAGATCATCATGGAGTAACAGCTGGCTACCAACCACCTTCTTTTCTCGTCTCGTCTCTCTCCCTGCCGCCCTCTTCCTCTCTCTATCTCCCTGCCTTTCTCTTTCTCTCGAGCTGTCTTGCTGTCTGCCTCTCTTCTCGTCCTCCAGCCCACAGCCTTCTCTGTGTCTCTTTCGCTTTCTTTAACACAGTTGGTGGTGTGAAGGAGGGCCAGCGAGAGAAATCTATAACCCTCCTTTGTGCTTTTCATCTCGCCACTTTAAACGCGTACTTATGATGCAGATCATTTCCGTGCCGCCGCAATCAAAATGGAAAGGAATAAGAATTGAGTATGAAAAATGAGTATTCATGAAGTCTCATTGACTCTAGAAATTGCAAGGCACACCTGATAAAATTAGCTTTTAAAAAAATGGTTAGGGGAATGGGATCGCATGGTTGGATGAGCTGCTGAATTAATGGACGGATGGTTGAATAGATCAATGGAGAGCCAGAGGTCCAGACTGTGAATGCTTTAATCCCTATGCACATCTCTCCGCGCCCCCCCCCCCCCACGCCCAGTTCATCCTCCATCCGGTCCACCTGTCATGGCATTAATCCTGTGTTCATCACATTTTCTGACACACTAACCTTAGTCCGTGTGCAGCGAGGACTAATCCAGATGAAGCCTCTCTGTGATTCGACTACAGATCACTTTTGCATATGAAATGTGCGGAATTATGTATGGATATAGATCGGATCATTTTTATCTTCCTTATGTGATATTGTATAACACAGCGAGTCACGGAATTTGTTACAACTCATTGTTGCAGGTGCTGATTTGCATGAGGAGAATATATATAGGGGGGTTATTGAGGCAGTTGCTGAGGCGTATTAATATTATAGCTCCTATTACATTCTCCATCTCATAACCCATTTGTGCCAACATTTTTTATCATTTGGTGGAAGTGGAACAGTTTGGCTGAAAAGTGATTTTTTTTTTCCATACTACAGTATATCTAGTATTTGGACACATGATGGGACTAGTGTTTTTGCAATAGACTCCATTATATTGTAGGTACATTCAACGTTGCTGACATTACCATTGTCAAAATCATCCAGCTCCAGGCTAGAATTTTCTGTAAATGGAGGAAAAACAACTTTTACAGCAGCAGTTCTCAACTGGTTGACAAATGGACAATGAACAATTCAAGGTTCCTGCAGGGCACCAAGGCAATGCTTGGACAAAAGAACTGTGGTGTTTTTTGTTTTTTTTTGTACTGCTAGCAGTGCAGCAGTGGAGGCAGGTTATCCCACATCTACGATTGGTGCCACCAGCCAACTGGCTTAACACTATTGCTGCTTTGCAGAGGCCACAGTAATACGGTGTCTGAGCCAACAGGCTGACATAGTTCACAGCAGTCACACTGACTAACACACACACACAGAGGTGAGCAGCCTTTGTGGAGCCAGATGGTGACACAGAGCTGCTATTTATAGCCTCTCTGTGGAAAAAAAGAAGCGTAAAGAAAAGAGAGTGAAAGAAAGGAGAAATAAGCAATAAGAGCAGCATCTCACAGCCAGTGGCATTGATGTCTATGACGTGTGTCCATCTGCAGTATTGACCCACTGGTTTAAAATGGTCAGTTTGAAACCTCTGAGAGGACTGACATCTTTTCAGCCAATGGATCGCTGTCATATTCAGATCAGGTTGCAGTCAAACATGTATCCGCTGTACTGTGACAAAGCCACATTTCTGTAAATGTCAAAATGAATGTCCCCTAAATGAGCACAATATTTTTGTTAATTCAAATGTCATTTTGTTTGAACTATACAGTGTCAAATGACTTTAAATTCAATGGGCCATTTTGTTCATAGTCCCCCATTTCAGGGTGCCAAAAGTACTTAGAAGGATTAAGATAATATTCAATAAAGCAGTCATTTTTTTATTTTGTTGCTAGATATCCTGGCCTATCTGAAATCCATTAAGAGAACATACATATTTTATTTTCATGCCTGTTTTGCTCCCTCCTATTTACATTTCTATTTGCATTTAAAAGATTTGATTTTTTAAAATAGATGAAATGAGGTGAAAATGCTTTCTAAATGCTCCTGAAACTGACCATGTGTGCACTGCCTGATCCAACAAGTCACAATTTAAGCTTTGCCATTACAAAACTACACACATTATTTCTTTTGTGCCATTTATTCATTTTATAAATAGTGCCCAGCGAGCCATAAAAAGCAAGATATTGCCATACAGGGGAACAACGTTTGTCAGGGAAAATATTCCCTTTCACAGAGACAAACACAAACATCTTAGAGGTCTTAGAAACGGTAATCCTCAGCATTTGTAACTTGGCTAGAGCCAGTGGGCAGATCGTGGATGCCAGCTATCATTTTTCAAAGCTATATTTTATTCATTTTCTTAATTAAAAGCAACATCTTTTACAACAGCAATTAATAAATGACTCAGCCACATCATCAGTCTGTCTGTCATGATGTGAGTGAATGCCTAAATTCCAATTTGTACTCAAAAATGGCTTCTCAGTGATGTTCAGTGTATTTTGGGAATACAAACTCCGCTGCAGGTGCAGCCAGTGGTGAACCACGGCTGAGTCACCGCAACCAAAACAATGGTGGAAAGCGGTGTCAAGTGGAAGCACAGCGAGGGGTAATGTGTGACTGACAAGCCCTGCTCAGAAACACATGTCAACATCACCAGCTTTTCTTTTGTGGACTGCCTATACTGACCATTTACTCCATGTCCATTTTGCATAAATGTAGAGAGCATTACTATACAATAGGTGTGATATGAGTCGAGTGTTAGGTCATGAACTTAAGGCTCAGAATAGACATAAACATCCTGCTATGATGTGAAAACTTGAATGCAGTTGTGCATTTAAATGGTTTTCACTGTCTCTTCCAGCCAATGTGCCGTGTGCTTTTAATGTGAGATAATTTGGGATGTTGCCCCAGGCAATTCAAGTTAATCATGTCATCTGTAACTGCACTGAATGCAAAAAAGCCCTTTAAATGCACTACATAGTTGATCCCCCTGAGCCCGACTGACCCCTGTGCCAAAGTTACAAATAGTTGCAATGGAAGATGGTCTATCTATTGAAGATGTGCATGTTATACAGTTTTGAAAACATGGGGTCTTCACCTCTCAGAATCCATAAACCAACAGTATGTTGTACAAACTATGACTTATTACGAATATTTTAACAATAAAGTCGTACAAATATAACCTTCGCAAATATAAAGAGCAAGTTTTGCTCAAAAGATCTGCGATGCTTTTCTCATCAGTCTACAACAACATATTTGATATCTCTGGAAACTAGAAATTCCGAGCTTTCTAAATTACCGAAACACATCATGACTCGAAACACACTGTGTCCGCTACTACAGTCACACAGACATTAATCTAGCAGAATATTTCCCCACGGCATGTTATTTTTGCCAAAAACAGGAGATAAATACTTACTTACGGTTCTACAGTAAGGCTTTGGCCGACGGGAAGTCAACGTGAGCCTCAGGGAGGAGTCAGCAGCCATCTTAGTCAAGTTTGACTGACTTTCACTGGTGGGAGCTCTGGCTGTTCGTGGCCCCTTGATGGCTATATCGAAGCACTTACACCGACAAGCCTTATATTATTCTCTTCCCTTTTCTGAGATGAATCTGTGGATATAAACCGCTCATAAACCACAGTGGGGCCTTGCATTCTACATTTCTATAGCATGGAGCTCTTCAGTCATATATGAATATTGATTCAGTGTTTTTATTACTATTTCAATGTTTTTTATGTTATTTCATGTCATTATCCATGGGATTCTTAGTTTTAATGGCGATATTCCCTTTGAAATTTAGTTCACGTGGAGAGGATACAAATGTTATTTTTTTCCTTTATTGCATTTCCATTTACTCTGTAATGGTAATATAAATAAATGGACTTCTTCAGATTTTTATTCCTTACCTTCTTACCTTTCTAAGAGTCCAGAAATGTGCATATACTGTAAGCATTATGTTTTTTTTATGTAGGTGATTTCTCCTAGGGCTAGGGCTTGGGGAGGTTAAAATGTTTTGCCATGTGCAGTATATTAAGGACTTGTGGTTTCCATTGTGTGGGCCAAGCACACTCCCGTACTTGGTGGGCGATATGCTTATAAATAATTTCTCAATTTTAATAATTTTACAACTGCTATTAGCATGAATCACTTTGTTAAAACACTTCAGCTGATTTCAAAGTCAACATACGGACTCCAATCACACATGACAAGCCAAAGTCCTGATTCGCAACCCATTTTGTAAATGATTTAAAGTGAATTGACCTTTATGATGAACAATGGTCGTTGTTATGGCGAGGACTACTCTTATATTCTCATGATCCAACTCTACTTCCATTCAGAGAGAAATGATTGACTGTTTGTTCCTTATCCCCATTGGGGATGGTTGTGGTTATGGAAGGAACACCCCTGTAATAAATGTAATATGTTAAATTGCAGCACAGCCTGTGTGGAGGGTTTTTGTCATTGAAATCCCAGATGACACAGCAATACCTGCAGAATACTCAATAAGCCAGCCTAGCCTGACCCCAGGCCATCCCAAGCACAAGCATTTATTTCATCAGGACTCAATCTTGTCCCCCCAAAAAGCCAATATCTCTGGGAAATTCTTGGTGTCTGGAACGTCTAGAGAAATGCATTCATGTAATCCCTTTTGTTCATGTCAATATGGAGGCAGATATGTGAACAGTAACTGGGTCACAAACCCCAAGAGCAGCAAGACAGTTATACTTCAATCTTGAGGTTTTATTTTTGATGCAATATTCAACACTTGTCTCACTGGTGATAGTACTTGTATGTAAATGTATTTGAATGTGGTGAAGAGGTCTTGTTGTGCTACATATAGAAATATTCATATTTAATTCCTCTAGGGAAAAACTGCTTGAAAACACGTGAAATCATGCATGTTAAATTCCAAAGAGAAAAAGACATGTGGCTAACAATATACCAGAAACATAACAAGTGTCTAGATGAATAGCTCAGATTTCTTGAAAACAGGCCATCAGTGTATTGTCTGAATAAAACAGTTGATGTACTTCCAGTTTATCTGTTTGTTTGAGTCACGATAACATTACATTAAAAATGGATTCACTATTTATTTGAAACTCATATAAAGCTAAATAAATGACTGCACACCTAATGTGCTGCTAAGAAGTCATTTTTCAGGGTTCCCAGATTTCTCTTTGCTCGTGCACACTTCAAGCATGAAAGGAACCAGTCGATAGATTAAGCTTTTACTAAAGTCCATTGGCAAGACACCAAATGCATCCTTTCCTCGACTAAAAGCTATGAAAGAAATATGCAGTATATTCTTCAGCTTTGAGAGCAGGATTATTGAGTTTTTTAATAGTGGCTCTGGAATCCATCCATAACCACGCTTTTAAAAATGTCTATCATTTGGATTTCAGAGCAGATATATTCAGCTTTTTAATGGAAGCGTGTTATGCTATACCCACCGCTTCTGAGGGTTATTTTACTGTGTGTTGTTTGATTATGTAATCATCAACAAAGTGCATGATGAGTTCTAAAAAAACAGACTACAGAGAGACATGCTGAGCGTATGTCCATATCAGAACTAACCGATTCAGCCAGTAATAGGCCAGTGAATGGTAAATAGTAGGCTAGAGAGAGACTTGTTTCCTGTTTCTTAGACTCTGGCTCAGTCACATAAGTAGAAAGTGGTTATAAGCTACAATACAATAAAAGGGTCCACTGTGTAGTAATGCACTGGCTTGCCACAAAGTGTAGCGGTTACTGGTTACAGTTAACCACCTTGGCGTTGCAGAGAGCTTCCGTGGGAACATTTACCAGATATGTTCCGGAATCTAGACATACATTGTTAACATGATTTGCGGAAATGCCTATTTATTTGATTGGGAGGATAATTCTTTTGATAGCTTGTGTGATAAAACATGATTTGTCTTTGTGATGATATTTGTTATTATATTGCGGTCTTTCTCAGGTGCAATACTTTTGCAGTGAATTGCTCTAATCGCCGATAGTGCTTCCCAACCAGTCTCAAGAATAGCAGGCCACTGGGGGGCTGGCACACCTTGACTTTGAAGTTGTTAACCATCAATGGAAGCATTTTTAGTTTATCTTAAATAGTACCTTATTTCCTATTTTGGATCACAACTCTAGCATGCATGAGTGTAACTTTTTGACCAAGACACAGGCAAAGTGAGGTGACGCAATTGTCGGCCTTTGTCGCCCCTAGGTCTCAGATGCCGGTTTGGTGTGTCTGGGCCTTTACCGGTGTGCATTAAGTCTTGTAATTGTTATTGCTGCTTTTGCTGCACTCTTGGTTCATTGCTGACTTGCTAGCTGTCGTGTTTATGCCTGTTAGTTCGGTGATGTGGTTTTATTTATTCACAGGCACACCAGGCAGTGACTCTTGTAATAAGAAATAAATGAAAAGGTATTTAAGTGCCAGTGGAATCAATAAGGCAAACGTTATTATTAATAATCGTAAGTGTTTTTCTAAATGAACCTTAGAGTAAAGGGTGCCATGCCATTCTCTGCCTGCCAACATTATGCCAGCCCTTCATCACTTGGCCTTCCTCACTCGGCTGCAGCAGGAGATCACAGGCTGCTCTCCAGTCTGTTGCATTGTTAGCAGTGCCTCACCATATGAACTTACAGCTGTGCCCCTGGTATTCTAATTGAAAAAACAATTGTTACAGACTTGATTTACATAAGTGGACTTAATGAATCAGATGTTGAACTTGTGATAGCTGCACTTGGGTTGGTGGTGCACTTGATAGTAATTAGTGCAACTATAAATAAATAGTGCCTATCTTCCTTGTTTTTGTGTCCAGCAGAAAAAGTACCAATGTATCAGCACTGACACCTCAGCTATAGTGCAGGACTTTAGTGCCACAGCAGCGTACAAAGACCTTACAGATTTGTAATGTAGCATAATCTGTCACTATCTGGCAGCCGAGAGTAAATCATCTGCCGGCCATTTTTTATCTTAAGTGCCTTATAGCATCGTAAGAGTGTAGATGGTTAGCCTAAGGTGAGACAGACTCCGACCAATAAAATATCACTTCCAGCAGCAGCAGCAAACCTGTTGTAGACCCAATAACTACCGACTAGAGAAGACAAAAGAAATGAAAACAAAGAACGAAAGCAAAGGAAAAGAAAGAAAGTAAAAAAAGAAGATGACAGAAGAAGGAGAGATGAGTTGTTTATGAGCTGCCCAAGGAGAGGTCAGCTGTGGCCGATAGACACTCGTTAATCTGTCATTACTCTCATCAGGCCTCTGGCATCGCCACGTTGGCGCTGTGCGTGCATGTGTGTGTGTGTGTGTGTGTGTGTGTGTGCGG
>CAKALG010015463.1:0-13240 GCA_916700815.1 Helicolenus hilgendorfi | reverse complement strand
ACAGCAGCTTGAGAGGCAGGATGTGAGGGGAGGCCAGGGAGCCGGCTGGCTGGCTGGCTGAGAACGACTGCATTTTGTCAAATTCAATTGCTGGGAATGGTGGCACTTAAAACGCTGCTAAGAACAACAGTGGAAGTGTGATGAAAGGAATTCATAGACGTTGGGATAAATCCTGTCAGAGTCGTGCATGCAAAACACAATGCGGAGTCTGCATGTGAGTGGAGACGCTGTTATAAAGAGCATCCGAGGGTGGAATGGAAATGTGACTACGTCAATGAAACACTTAAGTAAATAAACTGCTCCAATACCAACTAACCGCTTTGTTTCCAATAAAACTAAGAAAATACCCCTAACGTGGATCTATAGCAGCCTGGAGTGATTGTTTTTTTTATTCAAATGGCCCCAAAGAAACCTATTAAATGACAAATTGCTGCACATGCAGAGGGAATACCTGCATGAGGAAAAAAAAAACACAGCAATAACACAAAATGAATCCCTGTTTGCAAATACGGGGCATCCCTCCCAAAGCACATTACCACACACACACACAGCCCTACAACACTTGATTACACTGCAGTCGTGCTTTCTATTCATAGCAGGAAAGACATCAGCCTCCCACGTCACCTCTGATTTACCTGGTCGTGCACTTTAGGACCGGTGACTACTGCAGGTTGTTAGCTGTAACAGATAGGAAGATGGCTTGCTGTAATTCATATTCGCACAAGACTATACTATTATTATGATTCAAACTCTGCGATACACATTCACAAGAGATAATGAGGCGGTTAAAATTACTGCTGCTCTAGTGAAATTTACCTCCATATATATCCCTACCTCTATACCGCTCCTCATCTATGTTGTTTATCGAGCAGATGTGGCGATAATGAGCAATCCTGCTAATGATAAAGCTGTCATGCAACACGAGTCACATCCTGCAACACGCCATGACCACAACCGCTTTCATCATTCAGCTGTAAGTAAGCGTACTCCTAACACACTCCTGCACTGTAAGCACACAAAGATCATTATTTTGCAAACCCAGCTAAAATCTATACCAGTAACAATGTATTTCTCTCCTTGTAGCCACCACACACACACACACACACACACACACACACACACACACACACACACACACACACACACACACACACACACACTATGTTAAATGTCTCTGGCATTGACTGTCCACGGAAAGGTGGAAGTACTCAGACAAAGAGAGTGATTAATTATTCAAAGAGGCTCACTGCAATCCATTACATCACATGCATTATGAAGGAGTCTGATCTACAGCACCTCTTCAAAATCTATCGCTCTTAACGATGAGACTGAACCGGCAGGTAAGAAGAAGCATCGACCAGGAAGCTATCCGCTAGCTGGACAGCAGCACTCTGCAAATGAAAGGCTACTATGAAAGCAGGCATGGAGAAAATATGAATGTGTTGTTTGAAACAAAGTTTTAGCCAAGCATGCTGTCAATTGGTATATAACATGGCATGGAAGTATTTCAGACAGAGAGCCAACAACGTGGTGCTCTGTAAACTCTGATGATTTAGACTTGTATAGACTTATCGCAGCAGTACAACTGTCATTCACAAACACTTCCGAAAGCAAAAGCAACCCGGAGCGCTTTAACAAGACGGCAGCAAGACAGCACTGTAGTCCTGTGTACTTTTTGTCCTGACTTGGAATGTTAATAATTAACCGTCTAACCGTTAACCGACATTAACAATTTTAAGCAGTAATGCTAGCGGTTAAACGGTTAAAAAATATTTTAAAAATAGCTAAAAAGCTGAGCAAAACTCAGAGGAGCGGCTTATCATTTTAAAGAGAATAGCTGGTCCACCTTAACAGCCCACCTTAAGAGAGTCTGAGGCAGTGTCGTTTCAAACTATTTTGATCTAAAAAACCAACTGTACACTAAACTGCCCAGCACCAAACAGCAAATAAACAAAGTGAGAGACTAACTGGTGAACACAGTGGAGCATTTAGCAGCTAAAGAGACAGATATTTCCCTCAGGGGTTGGTGGAGACCAAAAACAGAGCTAAAAGAGAGTAAATATGGGACCTACTTTCACCAGGTGAACATAAACACAACTCCTAATGAATGATAATGTTGCTCTGTGACTGCTGGATGTGTAAATATTAAGCAACTGTTAACTAAGTAAGTGTTGTGTTCAGCTGCCCCCAAGTTACCAAAAGCCATACAGCCATATAAAAGAACTATTTTGACTTGCAATTTGTACAAGTTGCTGATTAGTTTCTATCTATTCCTGCTAGCATTGATCAAAATGAACAACAGCTCTCCAATTCAAAATGGAGGATGTGGATATTTGACATCCTCTTAAAAATAGCAGAGCGCTGAGAGTTTTATCATCTTGTCCAAGAGCTCTGCCCACATGTTCCAAGGCCTTGAGACAGGCTATTTTTCATCAGTATGAAAATGGCCAGAGCTATTTTCTCCTCTGCCAAGGCTGAGCACGTATCCAACTCTCCATCATCGCTTAGATTTTAAATTAAATATATTTCCTGACCCTGTAACAGACTCTTGAGATTTGGAACCGAGTCCTTATACTGTATCTCTGTTAGCTGTCGTGTTGCTCGTGTCGGGCCCATCTGTCCACCTAGTTTCACGCTAAGCTGTGCATTCAGTTTCAACAGACAGACACATCATACTTCATAACAGCATAACCTTGATAGAGGTAATAACAAGGAGCAGGTGCGTTTAACAAAGCTTCAGGTGTGACCAAAATCATGATACACTGACGGATACATTTATAAGGATAAATATCAAGTGATTCTTTGCTGAGCATTGATCTGCTTTGAAAACAAGCCAAACGAATGCCCCATATACACATTTCTTATATAAAAGGAGATGTTAAAAGACATTTTATGTACATAATTAACAAAAAAAACAGCCTATAGTGTTTAGTAAAGTGGTAGTAGGTGGTAACAGCATCATTAAAGAGGAATCAGATTACCATCCATTTATCACACGATGTACAGATTTAGTGCTTTTCCACTTTGTGCCTCGTGCAGATGTGACTGAATGCGTGTACGTTACAGTTCAGTTTTCTAGAGCAAATCAATCTTCTGTCTAATCCGCATGTTCGGCACACTCACCTCCATAGTGGTCAGGTTGCATCGATGGGTTCCTGCAAACCAGCCGTCAGTGGAGCACTGGTCGATATCAACATCCTGCAGATTAATGTCCACTCGCACCACACCCCTGCAAAGACAGGAGGACACCATTAACCCGGCTGTTGAAGAATTAAGTTTGTCAGCGCAAAGCGAGGGATCATTACAAGTAGTATCCTCTGAAAGTTTAGGGAAATTAAACTAGATTCAGTTTCAGTGAGATGTCAGATCACATCCTGAGCACAACAACAACTCTCTCTTAGTGCTGCAGTATTTGCATTTCTGCAGAGATCACCTCGTTGGTTCAGAAAATACCACATAATGAACATTTATGATTTTCCATTAAAAACGGTCTCGTGTTTAAACATGCATGCGATTAAGTAATTAACAGAGGATAGTAAAAAGAAAAAGCCTCACATGAAATATATTCATAAAGTAGCCTATTAATAATGCATTCACCTCATAAATTATGACATAATACTTCTCTCCCTTACATGATAGCACATTAGCTGCTTTTAGCCATAAAAAGTATGAATATCTGTATTGATATCGGTGATCCACGTACAGCATAGTCAATAAGGAGAGGTCAAGGGTCAATAAACCATATCGACTAAAAAGAGAAACCCTTTGTTTGTATTTGTGTAGTTAAAAAAGTAGAAATTATAATTTTCAGAGTTACAGTTAGAAACCGAGCACACAGACGCATATATTTTTAGATTCAGTGTGACTTTCTGAGGACATGATTATATTAAACACCTATTGCAATTAAAGGTCCATAAATCAGCTTAGAAATCATAGAAAAAAACACTCCTCTTATAACTCCAGAACTTGTTTGAGAATCATCACATTTTCTTCAGTATCAAAGTAATCCAGTGATAGATGGCTGTACATCCATGGGTACAATGCAAATAGAAACTTCTAATAGCTAATTCGGCATACTTTTAATGGTGTTTGTCAATTTGTCAAAATGTAAAACTAAAAATACTCAAACCACACAAATTACAGGCTATAAATTGACTTTAAAAACTGTAAAACAGAAACAGAAAGAAATTCGTCCACATCTTAATCTCCTCTCTTACTGCTCGGCTGAAATTCAGCCCGACGGGGAGACGATAAACTGTCGATAGATCACTTAACACAACAAAAACACTCAGCAACGGTCGTCTTTGCTCCGTTTCGGCCAGCTGAGTCAGGCAGGAACTTCTAACAGGGCTGCTGAGGATTTGCACTTACTTAGTTGCTTAAAGCTCTATGAAGAGAAGGTCAGCGTCTCTGACTCTGAAGGTCAGTCGCTCTGATTCTGACCGTCTTTTCACTGGTGTGGCATATGGCTTTTCTATCTGACAGCTGCAGCACACAGGACAGACCAATGGCCAGATACAGTATATATGTGTATACAACAAAAACAAGCAAGTGTACACTGGATTTCAGACATGTGCAGTTCAACAAGAACCTCTGAACTGTCTCTTGGCGACACCGGCCCACGTTCAGGCTTTCCCTCCAGGCTTAAGAAAGTAGAAACTATAAAATCTATACTGACTTTAAACTTCGTGGAGGACATGCTCGAGAGTTATAGCTCGGCAGGAAGGGTGTCATGACACCCAGACAATGTGCGGCAATGAAAAAAAGGCATTTCACATACACATGCACGCCATTTGCATAAAGAAGAACTGATGCAAAAGTTTGATCAGTGTGAATAAAACCCTTTTCCCTAACACCCACTAAACACCCACTAACATCTGGCTTTTGTCTTTAGTGTGAAAGGTTAGTCACGGGTATTTAGCGGCTCCAACTCCGATCAGCAGTGATGGAAACATGACACCCGGGTGGACGCTAATTTTAAACCCCTTTTCCGGTGCGATGCTTTGTGACCCGTAAAGAAAATATATAAATATAAAATCAATAGGGATTTGGACAATTATTGTGATTTATTAACGTACAAAACATACAATTAATATGCTCTCCTCAAAGCCACCAGACTCCACAGACAAAAAACAGTAATTTTATCTCCCTGATCGTCGTAAAACACACTTAATTCAAACTCGACGAAAACAAAATTAAACCCATCAAAACTGTCTTGGTTAGTCTTTACAGTGTTCCAACAATCACCAACTCTGGTTTGAGAGTTTGAAAGAGAGACAACAGATAAAAAAAAAGAAGTAGCCGACACGTCTGTGATGTTGACCGTGACAAAGTAGGAAAAAAAACACTAAGGCCAGTGCAACGGCAGCGGCATAATCGCAATAGGAAATCGCCTATTTTTAGCAGGTTTTCTTGTATTTAAAAAACCTGCATATGCACGCTAATTTTGGTGTGAAAAGGGTTTAAAATACACAACCAACTCTACCCCAAAGCAAACACTTGAATCTGTGCTGTAATCTGTTTAATCAGGCAAAACCTGGAGCTGCTTCGCTGACAATAAACCAGTGACTGACTTTGTAATAACCTTTAACTGTTATGATGCTTGTTTGAGCATTAACATTCACATGGGCTTTATTTTGTTAAAGGATTAACAGAGAAAAGCAGTCACTAACTTTAGCCTTCCAATTTCTATCCTGAGCTATAGTACGGATGAATATCACCTCTGTTTCAGGGTGGATTTCCATTTTAGTGTGTAAATTTCTACCAGTGATCACTGGCTATTAGGGCTCCTATTAGAACGCTATGAGTTTGTATTATTAAAGCATTTTACCCCCACTGCCACTTTGTTAAAGAGCCCTTAGTGGTCCCAGCCAGATATTAAAAGAGGACAATATTACCAGTTATTAAACGAACAGCCCCATTCACACCTCATTCTACTCTTCTTGCAGTTTTGATGAATGAATGACGAGGATTTGGCACAATGCACAAATGTACTGTGCAATAGCTGTTCAGGGCCTACTGCAATCTAGGGATGGCTCATGATTTTTGATAGTTATATAGTTAGATAGTTTTAGCGACAATCGTCTTGTCTTAAAAAATATATTTTCCCTTATTTTTACCATCGCAGACGCCGCCTGGTAGTAACGTTACGACTGGTAAAACGTGTGTGGCACGTTCAGTTCAGCTCTTTTCCGTCACCGCAGTTGTGTCTGTTTGAAAAATGATCGACAAGTTCCCAGTGATTATCGAATAGTATTTTTGCAATAAATGCACATCCCTACTACAATCCTATCATATGAATGAGTAGATATGTACCAGTCACTCGTGCAGTCATAATGAAGTGTGAGTTGCACAGCGTAACAGCAAAATACAAGAAAATAAAAGCCATAAATGTGAGGCATGAGAATGAAAAGGTGTTACAAGAGCTGTAAAGTTAAACATGTCATGATCTGCTGTCCAGTCACATTATTTACTGTGTTAGTGAGCTGCTTTTGAGAGGAAATCATTTAACATTTACTAATAAACTCAGCAACTGCATACAAGGTCAAGTCGATGCAACTAGTCTCAGGACATTGTCTCAATTTTCCCCATTACATAGCTCCTTCAATCAAACTTCTAGGAAAATTATTAGCGAACTATGGACCCATAAAATAAAGCATTCATGCTTTGACTCAGAAAATCAGACAGGATCATAGTAAGTGATGCATTTAAAACCGCCAACGACAGCACAAACTCAAACTTCTTACGTGGAAATGGATGCAGAACTAACTCACACTGGATCAATTTACATAATCAATTCATGCATTTTGACCTAGTATATTCTGTCTACGAGTCGGTAAATGTAAATGCCAGGACAACAAAAAGACAATGCTGATATTAGCTGGGACACCGAGGCATGTTAACACCTTGTCCCATCCACTGCTCAGTTTTGGTTTCCATAGTAACGCCTCAGTCAAGCCATCTCTTGTGGTAACATCACACCAAAACAGAAAGTGGCGGAGCTTGTTGTCAGTGTTGCTTTATCACTTTTGGGAAGAAAGAGTTCCAGTTTTCTGTAATTAAAGACGAGATTGCAGAAAGCACCGAAAACTGCAAACTGTGACACACAGTTAAAACTCACTACTGATCTGTATAAGGCTTTTTCAACAGCAGACACACAGGTGTGATCAATAACAGTAAATCACATGACCCTGATTGGCATGGCTTACTGGCATACTGAAACAGACTGGAGGTATGATTAGCGTTACCGGTTACACCTGTGCTTTTTCTGCTGATGTCTTACTATATCAAAAAAATATCTTTAAATATTGACAACACAGAGATAAAAACATTTCAATACCTATTAATATTTAAACCATGACATAACACACAATAAAACACCATCTGAGACCATCTAGCTTTCACTTTCCTAGTCATTTCATGCACACACGCATACATGAATACTGCTGGTGTGGCATGTTCTCCAGGTGTATAAGAGCTGGTTTACTATAACCAGCTCCCAGTAGACGCCGGGCGACTGCAACGCTCTCGTTGCCTGTACTTCTGTTATTAATAACTACTGCTCCGGTCCTGCCTTGGGGCAAACTGACCTCGCTTTTTCCTCCCACTGCACTGCTGCTTGTTTTGCTGAGAAATTACCTCCGTTTCAATTCTCCTGTATGTAATAAGGGTAGGAAAGAGTCCACTGAATCACACACAGCACAAGAACAGGATGTAGGATACGTCGAAATGTCTGTTTCACTGGCAGCTCAAGCATTAACATTTTGCTTGTAAAACTGAGAGTCTATACAAAGAATAAAATAGCCTGTTTTCTCCTTTTTTTCCCATCACAATCTTCCACTTGCAACTCTCCAGGCAATCTTTAGCAGCCCAGCCAAAGTGGACATATGGCGTATATAAAATAGCTTGTGAAAAAAAAGAATAAAGTGTGGGGCTGAAACGGAGAACTGAAAATGCAGCACAAAGACCGGGTCGTAATTTGAGAGTGGCAACGTGAAGCAGAAGCATCTGGGTGGCCATCGAGGCCCTCGGGCATAAAGACGGGATTATCACAGAGAGCAGGAGATAGTGGTGCCCCAGGAAACAGAGTGCTCTCTCCTTTCATCCCCCATTCTTTGTGGGTCTAAAGGCCAGGACAGTAAAGAGAGGAGCATCCCACCAGCAGGGGATCCACTCTTTCTGACAGACCAGTCAGACTGTGCTAATGTTAGCCCCCTGCATTATGAAGTTAACTGTAGATATATCTGGGTAATTGCTTACGGGCTATAAAAGGATATTCACCAAAAAACATTCTCGCAATGAAGGACTCTGTGTGCCCTCTTTGTTACAAGTCAGTCTTTGATGTATTCATGAATGAATACTGAATGTCAGGCCTATATACGCTTTGAGCTGTATGTCTTTATTCAGGCCCAGAAAATGGTCTCTGAGATTGATTTACCCATTTAGACGCTCTGTACAGAATGGGAGGCTGCGGTAGAGTCTGAATTTCAAAGTAATCGTGGCACAGAAGAGACACATTCATATGATTCTTGTCATAGTTAATTTCATAGTAAACCCACTGCTCTTCACAGAGAAGTGCAGTGGATGGATTAAGACTAATACCAGATCAAGCGCCGCATAAGAATCTATTCTATTAACAGCTATTATTAGCTGTCTCTCAGTGGAGACTGCAGCGTGATAACATGCAGGCTGATATGAGCAACATAGCTAATTATTTTTTAGTGCTTTCCATATGCAATATCATTTACATTAACGTTTTTTTTTTTTTTTTTAAACGGCCTAGCATGATTAACTGCTGTGCACATTCCTGAACAAAACTGTATAGCTCTTCCACGTATATATTTTTACATGTTTCTTATATAATTTTTTTTTGTACATTTTTCTATTACGTTTACACAATTACATTATTTCTATTACAACACTGTATTTTGCATTATGCATCAAAACACCAAAACAAATTCATTGTAAGTTATGTGCAAACCTACTTTGCAATAAAAAACAAATAGAAACAATGCTTATTATATTTATAATAGAATAACATTTTATTATTCAACACATTTCGGTAGAATATGACAATAGATTAGAAATATTTTCGTTTTACTTTTAAAAGGGATTGTTTGTAATTTCTTACACGTATAAATCAATCCGGGTCGGTGTCCAATGCGTGTTCGCGTGTGGCTACGCTGTTCAGACAAGACTCCAACACAAACTACACGGAAGCACCAAAACCGCAAAGTTATATCTAGTGAAGCACGTCTGTTAAACAGTGTTGTCGTAGTACGCGGGGGAGACCGAAGCTTTGCTCCTCTGCTCCTCTGCCTGCTTGCCTTCACTCAGCTCGCTCCACCTCATGTTCATGCACGCACACTACACATTGCAGAAGAGTTAGTAGCTCTGAGAATATCTAGTGAATGTACAGTGGTGCAGCTGCTCCAGACCAAAAGAGGTTTTCCATGTCTTGTGAAGTGACGGGGCTCCACAAAGAGAAACGTTATTGTCTCCGACCGGGTGCCGGTGTCTCCCTCCCACCTGAAGCTGAAGCAGGATAAGCCAACACTAGGATCAGCAGTGATTCATGGAGAGACCTTCGTCTGGTCAGCTAACATTACTGCCAAGCAGGTCTAATATAGAGTGATATTGTGGTTTTAGCTGACGTGTGTCGCTTCACTGTTTTGAACTATGCTCGTTCATGTCTATGTAGCGAGCACAAGCGCGAGCCCGACACTGACTTTCGTTGACTTAACGGCCACAAGTGTCGCTGTTAACAAGCAATTCTGAATCTTAAACTGTTTCTGATTCTGTAAATTACCTTACAAATGAAGAAAAGACTTAAGTATGCTGTTTTTGCTGTTAATAACCATAATACTAACATTTTGTACTAAAAAGTACTGCACAGTAATTACTTAAAACGTCAGCTTGTTTGCTAACCAACGGTTTGACGGTTTGAGTCCTAGTTTAGCTAGGGGCTGAGCTAACACTTAGCGGAGGCAGCTAACCGCCGAAAAACAAGACAAATACACGTTTCCTGTACTAACAAGTAACTGGACAGTGATGTATTAAAAGGTCAGCTTGTTAGCCGTCTTACCAAGAGTTTGACAGACGGCTGGTATCAATTTATTTCGTCTCGTAGCTGCAAAGTTGTCTCATTCAAAGTTACATGTTCTGTCTTCTGAGTTGCTACCTAACCACTGGTAAGTTTACATTCTTAGTCATTACCTGTGTTTGTTCAAGAACCCTGTTGTTGTTGTGTCCTGGCTGTGGTTTAGCTAAAGTTAAGCTAGCCGGTGATATCCTGTCCTTCCAAACAGTTGGCCTTGTTGCCAGGTTGGACTGACAATAAGTAATTTAGTCCAATCAGAGTCTATAGAGCTCATCCAATTAAAAACAATTAATATAAGTATAAAGAAGTTTGCTCATTCATATGAACAGAAGCGTTTACAAGTCAAGTGAAAATAATCATTAGTTGCAGACATAATACTATATATTCAAATCCTGCTTATATTTGGTATACTGTATATGGAATTGAGAAAAAACAAAAATGTCCTATTTGTAATGATACATCTTTTAAATGATTGTTTATGTGGATGAACAGTGATTGACCATAACTACAGCAGCATATTTGGACAGTTCAATATGTTGCATCTATGTAATATTGGGCTATTGTCTGTGCAATATGGGCAAGACGGTAGACGATGCAGTGCACTACCTGGGTGCAGTACCTGCCATGGTGTGTGTAATAGTATGTGCCGTTATGTACGTGGACTGTGAATGTGTCGAAACATCTGTTTCTGCGGAACTGTTTCCCTGTCTTGTGTGGAATAGTTTATTATTGTTGTTGATGCTGCTTTAATTTAGTGTTTGTATCTGCAGTTGGACGGAGTCCAGGAAAAATTCCCCCACGGGGACAATAAAAGTACATCTTATCTTATATGAGTATATAATATAAATTAATGACACTGTGTGAAGTAATGACAACTTACTGTAGGCACATAAATACTAATACTGAATTGTCTGCAAAGCTATTTTAAGACTTTGTGTGGCAACGTGTATACTGACTTTATATTGTCTATATTTGCACAAGAATGATTCTGACGTTTCCTCTGAAGCGAAAGAAATAATCTCTGACGTCTCCAGTTACACTGACTGTGAGCACATAATATAAAGGAGAGGAGAAGCTTAGACATGATCCTTTAGCTTATCCACGTAGCCAGAAGACTTGCACGCCCAGATGAACTTGCATGCACATTTCTCCTGCCCCAGTGTCTTGACAGGAACACATGGCTGTCCTTTCAGAAGGGCACAGTTCGTACATTATGTCATGGAACAATCACAATGCGAGAACCGTGCAGCCCTCCCGAGGAAAAATGTCTCTTATGTGATGGAAATGCATTAAGCTGACAGGACGAGCAGAAGCTAATGTGAGTGTAGCCGCTGGGCAGGATGCTGCTTGTCTACCAGCGTTTTCACTGCGACCTGGGTCATTTTATTGAGTTCTGTCGCTGGTAATCAAAAAAAGACACCGCACCCGTGGCGAGGCGGCTGTCACAGAAAGCGAATAAAGACTTATTTTTTTATATTTTATTTTTTAGAGCTGGCACTTCTGGACTCTTGACACTCTTGTCATTAAAAGCACTCCTCTGAAGACCAAACACAGAGTCGCTGCTGACAAAGGAAACCTGACAGGAGAGTGTTGGCTGACTGATCGTCTGACTGTAGTTGGTGACAAGCTAGAATTAAATAGTTTAATTCTGAATTAAAACTAATGATGGCTTTTAATAAACAGCACTTTACCGTTGGTATTTCCACCCTTATCATCCTGTAATGTCTTTAAAATTGGTAACTTCAACATCATACAATTCTACAGGGCTTCAGATAACGATTATTTTCATCACTGATTAATCTGCCGATTATTTTCTTGATTAATTGGTTGTTCTGTAAAATGTCAGAAAATAGTGAAAAATGTAATTTAAATGTCTTTAATTGTCTTGTTTTGTCATTCCAAAACCCAAACATATTTACTTTTATATAATATAAAACATAGAAAAACAGTTAACATCCATATTCGAGAGGCTGAAAACAGCATTTTCTGACTGATTAAATTAAATTTGATTATCAAAATATTTGGCAAGTATTTTTCTGTCAATCGACTCAGGATGCAAACTCCGCTCCCCTGGTTGAAAGTACTGTGTTTTGTGTCCCATCAATTGTGCCAGACCTCCACCTCTGACCTCCACTTCTGCTCTCGTCATAATTACTACTGTCGCTAGAGGTCGCTGTCGTCTACTTTTATACCTTCTTTCGGTGATCTACCATGTGAATAGATGATAAAACCTACTAGTGGCTGTAGTAGGCCCCTATTGACCCACATCTATGGGGCGTATAGCGAGTGAGAAGTAGGCTCATTTTTCTCATAGACTTCTATATAATCAGAAACTTCTTTTTGCAACCAGAGGAGTCGCCCCCTGCTGGCTATTAGAAAGAATGCAAGTTTAAGGCACTTCAGCATTTTCAGAACCAGAGGTAGCGCACTTTCAGGAGTGAATGGTCCCAGCAGTCCAATACTGTATAGCATTAGCCCTTCTAAGGACCTGCCTTATAAATGCCATTTTTTTTGTCTTACAAATAAATGTAAAAACCTGAATTTCTTTTCCGATCCATTAAAGCACCCTGTTGTCCACTCTGAGGCCTCCTCTATAATCTGTACTCCAGATTAGTGAAGGATAAACCTTCTGTAACAATATTACAGATATATAATCCTTTGAGAGGAATTATATCACCATAATAGTATTAAAATCTGCTGAGATTATTCCCATCATTAGCAGTATTATTAGAAAAACAATATCTCCTTACAGTGAGCCGGAGAGGCTGGTGGTTGGTTGACATTTACTGGCTGAAGGCATCGTATTGACAGGCCGCCTCACTGAGCAGCGGAGTCCCAGTGACGTCAGCAGTGGGAGACGGAGCACCTTGGGATCTTTAACCCACGCTTGCTTCAGGTTCAGTGGAAAGTCTACAAGGTTAGAGTCATCCCAGGTGCACTTATGATTTCTTACTATCGGGTAAGAACGCTTCCTGCTCTGAAATACTTACTCCACTAATTTTCCTCTGCTTGGATGCAGTTTTTTTTTTGCTTTCTTTCATCTTACCATCATATATTACCATGTTTAGCCCGGGGAATTGTGGGGTTTCCTTCCTATTTGTTTCTGGAAGGTGTCCATCTAAGCAGATGCTGCTGCCGGCT
>CAKALG010015462.1:0-11834 GCA_916700815.1 Helicolenus hilgendorfi | reverse complement strand
GTCACCGCTACAGCGCACGTCACCGCTACAGCGCACGTCACTGCTACAGCGGCTTCAACTCGTTTATCGCTTGGCTCATAAACAAGGAAGTATTCTAGTATGAATTTAGGACGAGAGGAGAGCATTTCTCTTTCTTTGATAACATTGAAAATAAAGTAAGGCTCTGCTGTCGGCTTACCGACTCATTAAAGAAAAGAGAGAAAAAGACAGAGAGAGAGATGGTGAGGGCGAGCAGTAACGTTAGAAGAGGGAAACATCGCGGCGGTGCTGTGAATGAGAGAGTGAAAAGTGATTTTCTGATTGTTTCACAGCGTTAACCAGCATGATTTTTAGATGAAACAGACGGGCACACTGAACTGCAGACTGCAGAGGATGTTTACCGCTGTGACCACCAGCAGCCCTCGTCCTATGGACTAATTTGTCTAATCTTCGCGGGTCTTCAGACAGTGGAAACACAGACAACACTGGTCTTTTAGTTCCTTGAAAAGTAGTTTTCAGGACTAACCTGGCTTCATTGTGAAATAGTTTAATGTTTAAAGCATTTTTCAAGTATTATAGTGTTTGGGTTTGTTAGTCTTTTAAAAAATGAAACTATTTCAGGACGTCACCTTGGTCTCAAGGAAATTGCAATGCTTATTTATCTGACACTTTATAGACCAAATGCTTTATCGACAAATCGAGACAAAAATCACCAGTTTAATCAATAATGAAAGTCATTGTTAGTTTCAGTCCTAAGGGTCTATCTGAAGCATTTTCTCACGTACTGTGTGTTTAAACATTACATCAGTGAAACCTCATGTGTACCCTTAAGCATTTGAAGAGAAATGATTCATTTGCTGTTCACTGTTGTCAAATTCATCACTACTTGAGACGCCGGCCGGACCCCGCCAACATCATACCAGGGGGCCCATTACAAATGAGCCTCAACAACTCCCGACCAAAACAAAATTCTTCTTTCTCTTTGTGGCTCTCGGGACCTGGGAACATGAAACCAAACGGTCATATTGACAGTTCCTCCTGTTAGCACACACAGAAAAACAATTTTAGGGTAATGATGCAATCCATCAAGCAGAAACAGTAACACGGGGCAGCCCCTATGCAAAGTGATACCGCCGTGTTTTAAGGTCCCCTATAATACGCCTGCTTGTTTCCACAACACAACACTCACATTTGTGAGCCAATGGCTCTTTTTACACATTGACCTACTGGCTACCAACTCTGCCCCACTTGGTCATACTCAAGTAGAGTATGAGAAGCTGCTCAGGAGGCATCGTCACCATCAAAGTTCCTCTTTCATGTTTTGTGCTTTAGTTGAAATCGTTTCTGATATCCAGGATTACATGAACAATTCTTTCATCTTTCCTAATAACATTAGGCCTGTACAAGAATAGCCTGAGAACAAACAGGAGCAGAAATTGTTCTAAGTCAGCTGCCAGTTGTCGTGGACAGGTGACAAAGAATTTCTCAGTTTACGTGTCTAGAACAGCGAAAGCAATACACATGTCACTGGTGGATTAAGTAGCCACGCCATGCACAAAGTCCTGCGGTTGCAGACGTAAGCGGGGTGGAACCACATGAAACAGCCAGCAACAGCAGCAGAAACTATATCACAGGTCTGCCAGTAAAGAGTTCTCGGTCAGTGGACAGTGTGCCCTGTTTTAGAGCCACATGCCCAGATGAAAAGCCGAGGAACATTAAAGGGGTTGACCACCTGTCCCAGTCCTCTCTCTCAGGCCTGAATGAGACCACAGGGAGATCCTCTTCCTCCAGCACACCACCTGCTACCACTACCTCCTCTTTAATGTTGGGCAACTCTTTAAAGATCCCACAATGGCACTTTGTAAGAGTGCCCAGTTCAGCATGGAGACTGCTTGCAAATCCACGCCACACTGTGCTGTGACTCGCCTTAAAATACAAAGTAATAAAGAGTTTACAATTTCAGATTTTTGTGTTTTATTCCCAAAATGAACCTCAGTGGGATATTATACCTTGTTGAAACTGTTCCTGCAAATGACAAGAAATAAAACAAATATCTGTTGCACAAGTGATCATGGTTTTGTAGTTTTTCATACCTCACCTTCAGTCAGAATATCAAAGTTTAAAAGGTATTTAGGATTTAAGAACATATTCTGTCATCCTGCCAATATGAACTAAATACATATTTTTAGGGCTGTCAATCGATTCAAATATTTAATCGCGATTAATTGCATGATTGTCCATAGTCAATCACGATCAATTCATTTATTCATTAATTAATGAATCACACATTCATAATTCACATTAAAGGGAGATTTGTCAAGTATTTAACATATTAACATATATTTACATAAAGCAAGCATATTTGTCCACTACCATATTGATAAGAGTATATATTTGACAAATCTCCCTTTAAGGTACATTTTAAACAGAAAAGAAATGTGTGATTAATTTGCAATTAATCACGATTAACTATGGACAATCATGCGATTAATCGCAGTTAAATATTTGAATCCACTGACAGCCCGTTAGCCTCCATGAACAGGCCCGCTCCCTATGTAGATACGAAGAGCTCATTGTAAACGAAAACACAGCGATTCTTAGTTTCAGGTGATTATACACTAATGAAAACATAGCTATGAATATTATATTCCATTACTGCTAGAAGATCCCCTGAAATGTTACACACTTTTAAATGTCCATTGGAACAAACTGTAACTGTGACTTCTATTCATGATTTACAGTACTTGTTGGACTAGTTTATCTGCTTGCTCAATATTGAATGTGAATTTTGAATGTGAAACCTTTATAATCAGACAAGGTCATCTTCAACACTTGCAGCATCATGTAAGAGAGGCAGAGTACTCTGGCTTTTGGAAACTGATATGTGGGTTGAAGCTTCAGTACATGTATGACAAGTTGTGTGTCGAATGAGATGAAAATAAAGTGCTGGTTGTGCAACTGCAGCTGTTAGAAGTCAGGTCTGTGGTAGAAGAAGAAGAAACAAAAACTGTGAGAAGGCAAAGCCTGTTTCATACAAAGATCAGCTTCCCTCTCTGACTCTGTCTGCCTCTCTTTGCTCAAGGCAAACCTTTTCATCTTCTGTACCCACCCAAACAGCCACCCATGACACTTAGTAGTCCATTTAACTCCAATGGAATAATAAAGACCACGAGTAGGAGCTGATCTCTCCAGTAGAAGTAAATTACAGTAGTAACGAGCAGCGTAGATTATATAAGATGTCTGATGGATCAGCGTATGCCCTTTGATGGAAGTTTATCAAACTGAACACTGCACAGTGCTAACAGGAAAAAGAGAGAAAAAGAAAGGAGTTTTATGCCAAGTTGTACTCAGTGTTAAATTTAATGGTACAAGTCAGAAAGGCTGAGTTACATCAAAGACCACTTTAAACAGCGGGTTGTTTTTTTCTGCTCAAATAAAAGACAAACTGTCACCATCATTAAACTTGGCCACAGATTGTTTTTTCTCTGCTTTGGATAAAGAAAAAAAAGCATTATCTATCCTCCTTTCCTCCCACTGCCATGTAGGTCAGTGTCAGTGAATCAGATGTAACATATATTAGGAGAAAAAATGCAGAGCTGCAGCCAGACCCAGACGGGCCATCTGGCAATGTTGGCACGCCTGAGGAGACAGTCCACTTTTGAGCCATTACTCACAGAAATGATTTAATGACAGATATTTGTAAAATACAGTCGTATGAATGTGACGGGCATTTCACTGAGCACCTTCACGGCATTTCATTGTGAAATCAAAACACTTGCGTTGCAGTCTTGGATCAAATTATTATAGTGTAGCCTAACTACAGATTCTCATTGCTTTTGCACAACATATTGCATTGGCAACAAATAATGTTTAAAAGAAAGTCCTGATAAAATTTGAATTTTTTCAAGTGAGAAGTGATATCGCAGACTATTTTCCTTCATTTCAATCAGACTAATCAGAATTTAATTTGCTACTATTATCTCTGAAATTGCGCTCCTAAAAATCTTAAAATTTCCGTACTTATGGTATGTAGTTTACATACATATTTTACGTACTTATTTTAAGCCAAACCATGATGCTTTCCCTAACCCGACCTAAGTAGTTTTGTTGCCTAAATATAACCGCAACCATTTCACCATAACAACGTGGCATTAAATGACACACGAAAAGCACTTTCACATTACACGTAATCATT
The DNA here is from genome assembly GCA_916700815.1 of Helicolenus hilgendorfi. NCBI lineage: Eukaryota > Metazoa > Chordata > Actinopteri > Perciformes > Sebastidae > Helicolenus > Helicolenus hilgendorfi. Next base: position 7,660 of record CAKALG010015462.1, on the reverse strand, counting down.
TGATTTATTGTTCATCTAAAAATATCGATTGTAGCCACTTTAAAGGTGCAGTGTGTAGGATTTGGCCGCATCTAGTGGTGTTGTTGCAGATTGCAACCAGCTGAGTACCCCTCTGCTCACTCCTCCCTTTCCAAGACTGCGATAATGTGAGCCGCGAAAAGCAATTTCACAATGTTAAATGACACACGAAAAGCTGTGTGGTGTTAAATGACACACGAAAAGCTTAAAATGTGTTATCATGACTCGTGGAATGTCCTTAAAATTGGCTTGCTATTCATACGCCTTCCTATGAGATCACCTTGGTCCACCACAAACCATAAATCTGATTCTTCATTCTTGGAGTAATGCTTGTGTACACCTGATGATTGTAAGTCCAATATTCACTCTCCCTTTAGCTCTGTTTTGGTCTCCACCAACTACTGAGGGAGATATCTGTCCCTTTAGTTGCTAAATGCTAGCTAACTTTGAGGGGAACAGCAGATTCAGGTGATAATTCTCTGTGGGTTTGTCACCACGAGTGACCTCTTTCACTTTATATTCATTTGAATCATTGTTAATTAGGGCTTTCAATATTAACGCAATAATAAAGTGTTAAATCAAATTCGTTTTAACGCTACTAATTTCTTTAATGCATTAACGCAATGGATCTTCTGGAGGTCGTAGCGAGAGGTTGTCATACTAGCTTGTTACGAAGGAGTCTAAATAACGCTCCAAACTTATGCTAACTTTTGGCAAGGAGAAACTGGCATGGCCATTTTCAAAGGGGTCCCTTGAGCATATTTCTTATGCTAAATGCAGTACCTGCGAGGGTTTCTGGACAATATTACCTCCACCAAGGCCGAAGGCCTAAGAGGGAGGTTATGTTTTCACCCCTGTTGGTTTGTTGGTTTGATGGTTTGTTGGTTTGATTGTTTGTTGGTTTGTTGGTTTGTTGGTTTGATGGTTTGTTGGTTTGATGGTTTGTTGGTTTGATTGCTTGTTGGTTTGTTGGTTTGATTGTTTGTTGATTTGATGGTTTGTTGGTTTGATGGTTTGTTGGTTTGTTGGTTTGTTGGTTTGATGGTTTGTTGGTTTGTTGGTTTGATGGTTTGTTGGTTTGTTGGTTTGATGGTTTGTTGGTTTGTTGGTTGGATGGTTTGTTGGTTTGTTGGTTTGATGGTTTGTTGGTTTGTTGGTTTGTTGGTTTGTTGGTTGGATGGTTTGTTGGTTTGTTGGTTTGATGGTTTGATGGTTTGTTGGTTTGTTGGTTGGATGGTTTGTTGGTTTGATGGTTTGTTGGTTTGTTGGTTTGATGGTTTGTTGGTTTGTTGGTTTGATGGTTTGTTGGTTTGGACAAGTGCAGTGTAACTGACATGTGCAGTGTTCATGATGCGTCACCCAGCCTCTCTCCTTCTGCCAGCTTTCCTCATCAAACACAGTGACATTACAGCTTTGACTGTTGCAAAGAGTGGCGGCGATTCTTTAGGTGACTTTTATTTTGTTTCTGGCCACGTCCACTGAAGTGATTTTACGATTCTTCGCTATGCAACGCTGCTCCGCGATGTACTCCTCATCTCAACATAATCACATGAAACCTGCCTTGGCGAAGGTCTGCCCTCTCCGAGTGCACTTCTAGTTGTCATTGTATTATGTTGTTAATTGATTTCCAATAATATATATATACATACATTTGCATAAAGCAGCATATTTGTCCACTCCCATGTTGTTAAGAGTATTTGAGTACTTAAGAGTGTTAAATACTTGACATCTTTATGGTACATTTTGAACAGATAGAAAATAAGTGATTCATTTGCGATTAATCGCGATCAAAGTTGAAGTAGGCGAGATTGGAGCAAATATGATTTAAAAAAGTTATTTTTATAAATCGGTCGCTATATCCTGACAGTAGTACATTAAACAGGTAACCTGAAAGAAATCATGTCCCTATGTGTCCTCCGGTGTCTTCCGGTGCTCCTAATGGCATCTGCAAGATTTCACAGACCGGAGAAAAACAAGCAGTCAGAGCTGATCTGAGGTCTGCTGTCCAGCTGCCATCCGACCAAACAGTCAAACTAGGCAGTGCTGATCAAATATGAATCAATATTCTGTTACTGTAATGCCTATTGCTCTCCTCAGATGTTCTCAGAATCATCTTGTAGTGTACTGTTTAGTTGTAAAATGAGAAAGTTTGTGCCGCCGCTACTATTGTGAAAGAGCCAATAGGAATGCGCTCTCAATAAAATACCTGTGATCGGTCAAAGTCTCCCATCAGAATTGTTCTAAAGCCTGAAAACAGAGCCATGAGGAGGAGCAGAAGTCTAGTTTTCTCTCAGAACACTTGAATTACAATATGCTGAAAGGTTATTATGGGATTTCTGCCCAATGATGCCATAAAATATACTGCCTACTGCCACTTTAACTATGGACAATCATGCGTAATCACGATTAATTATTTTAATCGATTGACAACCCTTGTTAATATAAAAATGTTTATTATAGCAGCATTAAGAAAAGCTTTTGAACGAAATGTATTGTTAAAAGAGTAAATCTGGAAAAGAGTAAAAGTGGAATTTTGCATATGTATTTGGATATACCTATTCACACTCAGTTGCCTTACAGTTCTGTCTTGGTGCGTGATTTATACTATTACATTGTGATGTTTCCTCTGCTGGAGGTGCACATGTGAACCCGGTTTAGATCATCAAAGGAGGTGCAGCCCGTTCCCATGCTTGTTCCTCGGGTCTTGCTATTAAATATAAGAAGATCAGGTTAAGTGATCAAAGACCCTTGGTTTCTGGGGCTTAAGTGTTGCTCTATTTCATCAAAGGCCAGCAGTCTTTTTAACCTCCACTACCTCAAGGTAACATTAAACCATCAGGTAATGGAGTTTTCCTGTAAATACTGTACGTGTCTTTTTCAATGGGAACCAATATGAAAGAGGATATAATGACACAAAATGGCAACTTCTTTTTTTTTACATTCCTCCAACCTCCGTCAACAAAGGCACCTGTCTCCTTTATCTGCACAAAAAAATACAATACAAACAGACTTCAAAAGAATATCCGGCTGACACTTGGTTTTCCTCCAACCAAAGTGTTTATCAGAGAGGCATATATCAGGCCAGTCTGGGGCATTGTGTTGCCTGTAACCCGCTTCCTCCAGCGACCGGTTAATTGTCACGACATGTGTCCTTCCAAACCACAACTTGGGAGCTGTTAGTATTAGCTTCCTGTTGATGACTACTGTATTCACAGGGTGCTGTGTGGCACTCGGTTCAACAGAACAGCAGTTAAACACATTTGTTTTGTGTAACTCAGCTGGTTAATAAATCAGATATAATGAACACTTTGATGTAAATGATCTTATGTGACATAATCTCATGCACATTTTGGAGTTTCACTTAAGGCCAACAAAGTTTTCCATGGACAATAAATAGGCATGCTGTCATACAGTAGGCTACGTGGTACAAACCCTGTCACAGTAAAGGAGCTCAGTTCTTGCTGAGGCTACCCACGTTGCATCAGCTGAGTCGCAGAGCAGTTCGTGAAATAATCACAACATTTCTTGTATTGATTTGTGTTCATAGACGTGAATCACATTTTTCTCGTGTTGGTCAACATGAAATCAATTTGTATGAAATATAATGTAATTGTGAACCGGGAAATATAGAGAGCGGCAAACGCCGCGTAGGGAGAAGGTCTGGGTGGATGGGTGGGTCAAAAAATACAGGACATTTGCCCAGGAGACCGGTGTCCGTGTCCCATGTGAAACCAGAAGTCAAAGTTGATTTATTTGTCACGTAACTTCCGTACCTAAATTACGGCACTTCCAGTGATATTTGAACCCAAACCGCGATCTTTTCCTAAAGCTAACTAAGTTGTTTGTTGCCTAAGCCTAACTAAGTCGATCTATTCCTAAACCTAACTGAGTAGTTTTATTTTGAAAAGACTGGAGCGGAAATTGACACGTGCTGGACGTGTAGCTGAACATTTGTAGGAAAACAAAAACGAAAAATACGTTGTTGAAAGTCGTGCTGAGCATCACGAAAAAAAACGAAATTTGTGTCTAAGTACACGAATCAAATAGATTAAATTTTGTGACTATTTCACGAACTGCTGTGAAGCTGTGTTGGTTGCATCTGTGATGCTGATTGGCACTTTGGATGAAATCATCCTCAAAAAGACAAATGTTTATTAGATATTTCAATGTCCTATGGAGAGACTTCCATTGACAACCAGGTAATCAGCTGCTGTTGTGCTTGTGCTGTAACATGTCTCTGGTTTACGTTATCAATCCGCATTGCATCCATCTGCAGCTAGATGTTGACCAGATGGAAAGGAAAATGAAGGTTTCTCTCTCTTTGTCTGTCTCTCTCGTTTGTCTGTATGTGAGAGAGAAATTGGGTCTAACAATGTGCATTGAAGACAGACAGTCTTCTCAACATAAGACCAGCATGTGTTGCACATATAGACTGCTTTGTGTCCAACTTGAGCCTTGCGAGTAAGCACAGCAGCCACATTATCAGTCCACTCACTTTTTCTGCTTCAGTAACGTACAGCTTCATTTCTTGTAGGCTGGTAGGAGGGTGCAGGATAAACAGCCCCATCCTAACCCCCAACTTTCTCACCAAGTGCACGTATTTTGGCAAGCGGTGGAGTCTAGGATGAATTACATTACGTAGAGCATCTCCCATCCTACAAATCAGCAGACGCTACAGATGACATTGGAATGTAAGCAATAATAATTTACATTTTCTGAATTGCTTTGCCTTGCTTGAGGTTTTTATCCAAGTCCTGGTAGTAAAGGAGAATAAAGGTACATGACTTGGATTCTACCTGGACCTCTACAGTGAAATTGGTGCCTTGTGTCAGTGCTGGAATGCCATTAAATGTGCTTTTTGGGTTCAGCATATTTGGGGTCAAAGCTCAATTTAGTTTAAAGTAATAATTTTGAAGATTTTTATTTCAATAGATGTCTATTAAGTCACTATCACCCAATGTATTCTCATAAAACGGTTTGTATGATATCTTACAAAAAGTTATTCCTCATTTTTCGTGTGTTTTCTTACGAATGTCCAGCAGCAATTTCTGCTTCAGTCTTTTCAAAATAAGTTCCGTCTTCACAGGAAACAACTTTGTTAGGTTGAGGCAAGAAAACCACCTAGTTATGTTTAGGGAAATATCAACTTGGTTATGTTTAGGCAAGAAAACTACTTGGTTAGGTTTAGTTGCGGAAGTGCTTACACAACACCGTAAGTGGCCTAACTAATTATGGAAGTTACATGACAAATACATCAACTGTGACTTTTGGTTTCACACGGAACATGTGGTCTTGTGGGTGTACGTTTTTTGATCCACCCATCCATCTCCTCCCTACACGGCATTCGTCGCTCTTTATACTTCCTCGTTCACAGTTACGTGGATTATATACAAATTGATTTTGTGGGATATGCACGAATTACAGTGCATTTACTTTTCGTAGTTATAGCTACAAACGGTGTATGAGAACACCATGCGCCGAATTAGGTAACACAATGGTGCTTAGGGAGCCTATGGCCCACTGATGAAAGCCCTTGCATTTGCAGTATTACAAACTGGGTGTCTGTTGCAACTGTCCCGGCAACAGTGTGTGGATCTCTGGAAAGTGAAATCCAAACACACACCTGCAATTACTGCTTATCGCCATAAGTGCCGCCCAAGAGAACGAAACCGAGATCTTCGAAATTGTAACAGCCCCACCCTCCACTGCTCGGGGCAATGTTACGCGTTTGATGTGAAAGGAGGGTAAAAGGCGATGGCAGACTTCAAACAATGTGCTAGTCAGATCGTCGAACAGTGTAAGAAACCCCCACCCATCACACCTTTCCAACGTCAGAACTGGGGATGCTGCTTCGTCAATTTTAGTAACTTTCCTAAATGTTCAATCCGACAGCCATGTCCACTTCACTCAGCGATACATCAGACCGGCAATACGTCATCCAGAGAACCTTCATGGTTGATCGCCATCATGTCGCGAATGCTCAGGTTCAGGCAAAGTCTCAAAATAATGATTAGAGATGTGTATAAAACAAACATTTGTACAACAAGAGATGAATGCATACGAACTTGTCAAAATTGTAATCCAAACACACGTCAAATTGCATTGAAGTCTTTCGGATCTTTAGTTTTCTATCCCCCAAAAGTGAGTGTGGCATTGACTTTTTGTGAAGTACCCGTATGAGCTGGTCTGATGTATTGGCCAGATGTGCAGTGGTGAAAAAGTTTGCAGGATTTCAACTTCTCATTCGAGCTCTCTTTTTTCATGCTTCACACGAATACTTCGGTCACTTTCCGTTTGTAGAACCAAGTGTAACACTGAATCCTTCCAGGAGAGACTGTCCAAGAGTGTGTTATCCGATTTGTACAATTCATCGCAATGGTAATGGCAGGCTTTTTGGCACACCTTCAATGTTGGCCATTGAGAACACATAAAGACTTTTGCCTTGGACAACGCTTCGTAAGAACTAGTTCGTTTCAAGCACACTCCGGCCTTAAGGGTTCGTGAGAAAGACACTGAACTCCCTCAAGCCTCAGTGCACTGTCACTGACGGTGCACTGAAATCTCTGGAGGAGGGCAAACAAAAAGAGATTTCTTTTCTATCAAAACATATTGTATATTAATGATGACAATGATTAGGTGATAGATTTAGCATTTGACCAAACAGTCATCTATAATAACTGAACTCCATACACTGCACATGCTTCCTCTGCACTAATGAGCACCTTATTTTCCTCTGAGCATTTATGTTCTTTAGCATAAAACATACCTCTCCCTTTCTTTTAGCTGTATCGTCGTTGTTGGCCTCCTCTACACTTTTTCTGTCTAATTCTCAGTGTCTGCTGCCAGCTGGCTGGGAACCCAAGCCGTGCTCTGTGCATCGGTAAATATTCCACACAGCTCTTTGGCCAAACTTTTCCCTGACAGTATATCTAGTGACTTCACAGCACTAATCAGATATCCTTTGAAGCTCCACGGATCTCACTTTGTAGCCGACAACAAATAACTTCACTTTTATTACTTGCTGGACATTTTGTATGTTTTCCCCTAATCCTTTCAAGTTTGTCCTCAGCAGCACTGTATGTGCTATGATCCGTCTCTTGCTCCCTCCCTATCCCTCATCCCTCTCTCTTTCTATCTAATCCCAGACGAAAGGGAGTTGAACACTCATTCCAAAAGTTGGATTTGTAAATAGCTTGAACCACATCTAAGGGAGAGACGGAATTAGCAAGAAAACACGAAGTTAGAACAGAGAAAGGAAGAGAGAAAAATACCATATTGTTCAATATTCAGGCCCAGAAATCCTCTAATGCAAGTCCTATACAAGAAGACAGTAAAGTACATTTTCAACGGGGGTTCGTCCAAAGTAAACCTTGGAGCCGTGCACAATTTCCATCCTCACTTAACAACAAGTTTTGTTTGTCAAAGGTAATTAGATCACTTTCGGTCCCATGAAGGGATTGATCACTGACTGAACAATAATGACCAGAGGTATTCATCCAATGTGGAAAGAACTCTGACAACAAAGTGACCCATAGTGACCATCTCAGCACTTTCAGACTCAGAACTGTCTCTTTCATGTGGGTGACGTGTCCTGCCCGCTTCTCCAGGAGACGCCAGCAAGGCACCACGGTCCGATTAGGGA
>CAKALG010015461.1:0-17056 GCA_916700815.1 Helicolenus hilgendorfi | reverse complement strand
TCGGGAGCGCGCTGGGGTTCTACATGCTCACACGCAGTATCGGAAGCCTGCTTGGACCGCCCATTGCCGGTGAGTGAGAAAGATTCTTTGATAGTTAACTGCAAGTGCATAGTGCGCCTATCAAAGAGAAATGGATTTTAGCTTTGAGTTGTTGCTGTAAAATTCCCTATGATCTGCTCCAACATACTAACTGTCTGCCAGCTATGAATAAACAAGAAGCTGCACAGAATAGAATACTTCATTCACTCTATATTAACATTTCTGTTGGCTTAACTCAAGGTTACAGTGTCCGTCATTTTCCTGAGCCTATTCTTCCATCACATTAAATCTCACACAATGGACGCGCTTATACATTGTTCTGCATTGTAACCACAGCCCAGTGAGCCTATTCAACCAAAATGAGATTTTTTAGACCTCCATGACATGTGGCGACACCCTTCAATTAATAAGGAATTTTGTCATCCGCTCCATCCCACTGAACCTGAGGTTTTTATTCAGAGAGCAACTGTGCAAAAATTTCAATATCATGATACTTTATGGTTGTGTTAATTTCATGGCTGATTGCTTCTCAAAGATCCTTTTTTTCTCCTTTAAATGGAGGTTCTTCCTCACAGCTTTTCCATTCCCTTACATGTGACAGTTGTCCAGATTCATACACTGTGTCCTACGACACGAGAACAGATGTAATAGAGATATGGCATAACAAAGGAGAAGAGAAAACCAAAACGATTTGTAAATGCTAAATTGAATTTTTTTTTTTTCTCAGACTTGTTCAAACCTGTGACAAAAGCAATAACCGATGCTTTGCCCACTTGGGGTCAGCAGAAACCAGCTGTAAACACATATTTCAAGTTAGCACATCCAGTAGACACAGAGCAACATTGGCATTCATTTGGAGTTGTGTTTCTGGCCACCTGACAAATGCAAGCCCAATATTCACTCTCCTTTTAGCTCTGTTTTGGTCTCCACCAACCCCTGAGAGAATATCTGGGTACTCAGCTGCTAATTGCTCCACTATGTTCACCAGTTAGTTGCTAACTTTTACTGTCTGCTTTTGGGTGCATGGCAGGTATAACGTATAGTAGGTTTATCAAAGGTTTCTCAATGAAAACAATTGGCTGATGTGGCCGAAAACGACACTGATGAGAGTGATGACAGTGAACCAAACCAGTTAAGTTGCGGGCCGTAGAACCAAAACAATGAGCTGAAAGACGTTAAAACACAGTGATTATTCTCTGTGGATTCATCACTACGAGCGACCACAGTCACTTTTACATAGTCATGTGATCCATAGTTAATATAAAATAAAATCAACTATAGCAGCTTTAAGTTATGGGAAGACACATAAAACATCCAGAAAAACACATTTAATATTATGGGCATCTTCCTGATATAGTGTTTGGATAAATTACAGCCTTCTCCTCTCAGTATAAAAATCTTTTTTGTCTGCTTTTCATGGTGTACATTTCCTATTTTGTGATTAGCATAGATTTTGTAAGGAGCAACTCATCCCATTCTCTGTGCACTTAAAGAAGACCTATTATCCTCTTAAGGTTCATACTTCTATTTGGGGATTTTAATAGAATGTTTACATGCTTTAATGTTCAAAAAACGCTTCGTTTTTGTCATTATACTGCACAGTCTGCTCTGATTGGTCAGCTGACCCACTCTGTTGTGATTGGTCAACCGAACAAACCTCTTCAGACTCCGCTCCAGCTCCACTCTGACTAGCTTTGTTTGAGGGCATGCCAAACTAGACACTAGGCAGGTATTATGCCACTGTGTTACTTGGTGACATCACCACGTTACGGAAGAAAAAGCAGAACTTCAAGCAAGGGGGTTCAGGAGCAGTGTTTCTGTGGACGAGAGTAACTCCCTTACGTTCCAAAATATATTTAAATACATTTTAAAGTAAACAGACGGTAAACAGATACAGTGTTTGGAAAGGTTCTCAAATGTGTTAGCTACTTTGGCAATCTGTTTGCAATCATCTTAATTAATCTATTCTATTGTGAGAAATTAAAAAATACTTAGGCAGCTATTAACTTGAAATGCCCCTGGTGCTCATATCCAGTAGAAGAAAAAAAATGTTCTCCAGTCCTCTCTCTGTGCAAACCAACACAAACTGCAGCCCCGCCCACTCCGCTGTCCTATCAACCGGTGAGCATTTGAACCCGATTAGTGAGATTATGACCCATTTTCACACACAACTCTAAACAACAGCAGTAAATACAGCATGAAAAACACCCAGCTTGACTTTGGCACCCAGGCACAGCAACCTCTGCCAGAAAGTGTCCTGCCTCTGAGCACAGCCAGCAGTAAATCAGCTGGGGAAACCTCTCCAACAGAGTGGGAAAAAAAAAATAATTGTTGTTTTGATTCATTTGATGGTATTTATGGATTTTCAAGAAGGTTTTCAGTGCAGCAAAAACAGGGAATGAGAGTGATTTGAGTTGCTAAATGGCAACGGGCTGCTACATGTATTATTTTGCTCTGCAGGATGTACAGTAGAAGAACTTGAACTTTCCCTTTTGCACAGTACAGTATATGTTTTTTATTATAAACGAAGTGTGCCCATTTTAACTGGCTATATATGGATATATGAGGAAAATGCACAAATGCCTCTTATTACCCTGCTCAGTCCTTTCCCCATTTCCCTTTTACAGTAATATCTCTCGGTTTAACAAGTTCCTGAAAACCTTGTACCATAATTTGGATAAAAGCAACATCACCACATGTAAATGTTAAATTTATGATAATGCTCAAGGCTGAGACTGACCTCAAATAAAGTAAAAGAGCTAATTAAAGTGAAGGTGGTGTCCTATTTATAGCTTAACATGGTCCCTCTGACACACAGAGGCTATTTCTTACTTATTTACTGTACCGTTCAGCACTTTGAGCACTTTGAAGACCAGAGAGTTGATGGATGTTGAGGATTCATCAAAGCGTTCTAATTATGTTCCCTTCACGGGATGAAGGCGCTGGCATTACCGCCTCAGGATAAAATGAATCTTCGTGCAATCCTCTCTTTCCTTATCTCTGCCTCAGTCTTTTGTCTCGTTCAGAAATATGTCATTAAATGAAGCCAAAATGATACCATAATTGGGAGACGTTGCTGTGTTTTGGCCAGCGTGGGTGCATTCCAGTCGGGAATGAATGTTGACTTTAGACTAAAATATTGTGATTAAAAAGTATGACTGCGTCAAAGCTGCAAATCACTCACACGCACTTTTCCCTTCAGGAGTCTTTATAGACAAGATGAATGACTACGGAATGGGTTTCATCATGGCAGGAGTGGCTCTCATCATCTCTGCTCTGTTCCTGCTCCTCCTCCATCAGATGAACCGCAGGGGTCAGAGGTCGACCGCCAAGAAACGTATGCATGCGGACAAGATGGAACAAAGTGCCAAAGCTAAAGCCGAAGAGCTGGACATGACATGAATGAGGGAAACATTTTTTCTGTTGCTGATAGATGATGAGTTTGAAAAGAGATCTAAAGATCACAGTCAGAGGCAGAATCAAGTCACAGCTCAAGTGATTTTACAAACCTAAGACACTGTACAAAAATTATCAGAGGGGGGGTCAAAGCTGCTAAGCAGTTCTTCTTTTAAATGTTACTTATCCGTTCTGCAGGTGCAGTTTTCTTTCTTTATGTATTTCACTTTACAGGTGAAACAAACTTCCCTTACTCAAAAAAAATGACTTACTGGTGGTGTAGCAGTTAGTGGCTGTTGTTTCAAACGTAGAGGTTGGCTGGAAAATTTGCTAAATGTGATGCATCAGTTGTTTGCCATCAATTTCACAATGGCTCATTTCATTTTTAATTTGTGTATTGGTTGCACACACTGAAAATTAATGTTCTATTAAGAGATTCAATCTTTAAGTCAGGGTAATTCATCTTAAAGCGGCAAACCTTAAGATTTCAATCCTGGTCGATTAAAGCCTTGATCAGACAGAGCACATTTTAGCAGCCTGCGGCGTCTTTTTGAAATTGTTTTCTTTGAGATTGAACCGTTTTGCACGCTGCTTTTGCATCGCTGAGCCTCTTGTGTTGTTCTACTCTATGCACCTCGTGTTTTTACAAGAGCGCCCTGAATGCCTCGAGTTGACAAAAATTCAACTCGGAGCAGAGAAGCGCCCAAGCGTTTTTTCACCATTGTGGAGACTTTTGCTGGATACCTGGACCTTTATGACTCTACCAACCGCAGTTACCATGAATGAACAGAAAACAGCAGACCTGGTGGATGTTGCTGGATACTCGGAGCTACTACAGTATATGAGTTAACCAACTGTAGTTACCATGATCTGAACAGAAAACAGAAGGAGGCAAATTAGTGCGGTACTTAAGATTTCGGGTATGTTGTTTTCATTCATTTAAACAGTACTATTAACTATTTGGGTCGCGTACAGTTTATGGTTTGTAATAAGGTAATGTTAGCACTCTTTTTTTGGTTACGTATTAACGTATAAAATAAAAAGACGCGGCAAACTGCAAAAAATGCTCTGTCTGATCGGGCAACAAAAAGGCAGTGCGCCTTGCGTTGTGTGCGGTGGAATTCAGAAGTTCAGAAGTCTGGTGTCTTTTTGTTGATACAGAATTGTGTGGATAGTTAATTTTTTTGTGTGTGTACAATGGAGAAGAAATGTAATACAGCATTGTTTTTCCAGGAATGTCGGACATTCAAATCTATAAATATTACACTCATCAGTGGGCCATAGGCTCATTCACCCTGTGTTACCTCCTTCGTCGATAATGTAGTAGTTTATTTAACTGAAAATCTTCAAGATTGCCACTTTACATACTTTGTTTCTCTTTTACATATGTATTGTTTATGGGGTTTTACTGTTCTGTTGTTTTAAGATATTGGTGGGAGGGTTTTGGAGTCAAGTAAGTCAAGGTGGAAATAGTAATAATGCGAGAGATGATGTTGACATAAGGTTCAGCCCTCCTCCTCCGTACACCAGTAATTTTTAAACAGTTCCTAAAATGTTCATATTGAATGCTGAACTCACTTTCTGAAATGCACTAAACTGTAGTAACATAACAAACTGCACAAACGGTTTATTTATGTCAGGAATGTGACAACAGAGTCCTATGCATTAATATTGATTTCTATCAAAATCACAACTTCAGAAGTTGATTCATGATGTTTCACATGTACTGTTTTTAAATTCACACTTGAATGTGTTTGTCCTTTATTGCAGTAGTGTCATGTAACTACGATGAATGCTGGGTTGCAGCGTGAATATGTGACTTTGGCTCCCTCCAGTGAGAACATACTGATATTGCATTTGCAGCCTTCTCAACAGCAGGACTAAGCTGAAAATGCAGATATATCCAGATATTATACCACAGGGAAGATTGGGGAATTTACAGATGCAGACCAAAAAACACAAATTACAGTAAATTGCATCAGTTTTCGGTTCAGTGCTCAAACTGAATGTAGTATCCCTTGCTGCTGCAAGTAAAATATATGAAGCATGATCCCTTTAACTTACCAGCAGATCTGAAAAACAATTAGAAGTGTTAGATTACATCGCTTAAACAACAAAATGAGTTCTAAACGGTTCAGTGAATTTCTTTCCAATCCCAATGCAGCCTAAAACCCAGAGAGAAAAGCTTTTTCTTCATTTTCTTCCTCTGCTGCAGAATGTTTGGTATGTGCAACCATCAAGAAAACTAGCTTTCATAACCCCAAACTAACAAGAGGCACCAGATAAACATCTTCAACCTGGTATAATGCAAATAAAACAAGCATAAATAAACATGTCACTTTGCATAAATCTGCAATAACAAACTCTAAACCACGATTTACAAAACAGTGGCCCACACTGGAATCCCCCCCTCTACCAACAGACACAAGACACACATGTACACTCATAGACACACAAACACACACACTAGAGGAAAGAGATTGCAGGAAAGAAAACTTGCCACAGCAAGAGTACTGGTCACAAAATACCACAAGCCTTTGATCTGCCAGACAGGAACAAAGACATAATCCATGTTTCATAGAAACTCTACATAAAAACCAAACAGACACTCAAACACAAAGACAAACACACACTGTAGGCCATGGTTGACTGCCAAGAGAGAGTAGAGGCCACCTATTATCAGGGAAAGGAAGACTGCCGGTTCAAAATGATCAGAGGATTTCCAAACCAGTGAACCTAAAATCTACTGTTACTTGATACATGAAGAAGTCCTTATTTACGCGCTGTCTATAGCACATTAAAGGGATAACACGTCTGACTGAGCAACAAACGAAATCGGCAGTGTGGAGATGAACACCATTTTCTTTGATATATTAAGATATTTTTATTAAATGAGCTGATAAATTAATAAATGTCCTTAAAAACTGATGTCACAATAGATGTTCCTTCTTGACCTGGCAGTATGTCAAAAGTGATATTAAAGGAACACTGTGAAACATTTCAGAGGATCTATTAGCAAAAATGGAATGCGGGTCCTCTTCATGAGTCCGCCATGTTGCTCACTATGTTTCTACAGTAGCCCAGAACGGACAAACCAAACATTGACTCTATAGCGACAGCCTTTAGCATTTTGACATCACCCGAAGAGTTGGAGAACTACGGTTCTCCACGTGAGCCGCAGAGTGCAAAACCGTGGTACCATCAGCCACCATCTGACTTCTGTTGCTCCTGAGTGTTATTATGGTAAGGATGGCGTCTGAGCGTGCGAATGGCATTACCACGGTTTTGCACTCAGCGGCTCATGTTACCACAGTCTTGGAAAGGGAGGAGCGAGCAGAGGGGTTCTTGGTTGCAAACTGCAACCACAGATGCTGCCAAATCCTACACACTGTCCCTTTAAAGGGGCACTCCACCGATGTTGTATATGAAGTTCAGTTTACTCATCAGTACTAGTCAGCCTATCGAAACAGCCGTCAGATGTCTTGTGGCTCTGGAAGGTGCTTTCCAAAATTTGAACACCTTGATGATGTCACTGTGATGTCATCAGGGTAACCTCGACTTGGGCTGGAGACTTGCAATTTTTAACAGAAAACCTGGATTACAACCCTAATGTGCAGAGTTTGAAAAAAGTGGCCATTTAGCAGGCTGGGAGAGTTTAATGAAAGATGCTATTGAGTTGCATCATGGGAAATGTAGGATTCAGCATTTTTTTTTACTAGAGACTAAAAGGCAGGATATCTTGGCCTTTGCTGCAGATGATTTTAACCATGTGCTTTTACTTCTGGCAACTAAGTGGGACAATTTCAGATTTCACCTGCGTCCACAACTCACTGCCTGTATGTGTGGGTGTGTGTGTGTGTGGAGAGAGAGAGAGAGAGAGAGAGAGAGAGAGAGAGAGAGAGAGAGAGCAGCAGCAGGTATATGGGACTGTCTAAAGCAGAAGACAGGAAAAGCTTTGAAGTCTATCAGAACTTATTGAAGCGCCTCCCGGTCACTTTGACCCCACAGTGGAACCCCTGGGCTCAGAGTCGCTGTAGAAACAGCTGAAATAGTTTTTCTTTTTTTCACCAACCTTGCTCCCGGGGGTCATGTTGAGGAATGCTACACAGCTACCTGAGTTCAAAGCACTCGGTGGTGGGACGAGAAAGAGGGGAGGTGAGAAGAGAAGTAGGAGTGAGAGGGAAAGGAGCCGAATGTGAAGAAAGAGAAGGAGAATGACAGAAAAGAAGCAATTACCATATACTGGGAAACCCTCAGAGCCAGCTGAGTACAGTCAGACTTTGTGCCGATTAGGACCATTAAAGGATGAAGGATAATGATACAGAAATGAAATAGGGGGAGCAGCTGAGATCAGGCATGGCTCTAACCTCCTCTGATTAGAAGAAAAGAGACAGACGTGGTGGTAATGAGAAATGATTAGTGTAGCTACAGGGGGTTAAGCTTAATGAGCATTACTAGCAAACAGACCCACACGCCACCTCCACTGAGGGCAGAAATACATGAAACAGGTTAATAAATACATAAATAAAATTTTACTGAACTGTATCTGCAACATGGTAAAAATCTTCAAAATTCAATTCAATTGTAAACCTTTTTAATGCAGCAACAAATTGGTAAAAAAAATCCAGTATATAATCTATATTGTACACAAACATAGAATTGAGTTGAATAGATAGGTCACATTGTCACCGATACTCGATCCAACTATTTGAGTCAGTATTGGCCTGATATCTGATCCTCTATCAGTATCAGTGCATCCCTATCCAAAACATTGTCAGGGAATAATGTGATGAGGCAAATTTTTATTTTGAGTGGCTCCCTATCCAAGTTTGCAAGATTTGGGCAATTGGTGCAGGCGCTTAGAGGGTGAAAAGTATGGAGGACGGAACCTGCCAAAATAAAAAAATAAATGAATAAAGGATTCAATACGTAAAAAACATGTCATTAAATGAAGCAAAAATATTTAAAATGAATGTAGTCATTAATGAATTGATAAAATGTGACATTTTATTCATTTATCTTTGTATTTATTCCCTTATGTATTGACTCTTCTGTTTAATTTTCCCTTTAATTTATTTTTGCATCTATTTTTTATTTACTTTATATTTATTTTTAAATGTACAGTATTTATTCATGCATTTATTTATGCATGATTTTCTCTTTGCATTTCACCCCTTATTTTCATTACATTCTTCATATTATTCTTATTAGAAAAGAGAAAGAAATTAGAAAAATAAAGCTTTTTTTGAACATCATCAAGTCATCATGTTCAAGTAAAAACCCAAAATACAAGTATGCACCTGAAAATAAGCACAATAGGGCCTCGTTGGTTCTTCACCATAACACACTGATTGTTTTATGATACAAGCTTAAAAAGACTTCAGACAGACATGAGAGGCGCAGAGACGGTACAGATGTTTGGTCTACGTGAACCTCTCTTTGTCTGTTGTCAATCGTTCCTCACAACCCTCTTTTTCCCTTTATCGACCCATCTGCATTTCTCCTGTCCTCCAGCTTCTTGTTTTCCTCCTTTTCCCCCCTTGATCTTCCTCATCTTCTCTTATTTTTCCATCAGCTAGTGCCAGCCCGCATCTTTAAACAGCTGTCCCACTTTAACTCATCAATGTCATTCTGTTGGAGGACTATAAAAGCATGAAAAAGCAACAATATATCATATTTCAGACATCACAAATGACATGTTTTAAAAAGCATAGATGCAGTGGTACATTATCAAATCAGATATTTATCCGTCTTCAGCTGCTCTAGGTTTATATTCAATCAGACGCACATTAAAACTAAATGCTGGAATGCAGTCGATGCTCGCTGAACTTTTTATATGTGAGACAGTAAAAACAGAGCAAAGTAGATTTTTATTGGAGTTGATATACAGCACATAAAAGGGAGATAATTGGTTTTGAGTCAAAGTGCTGTAAGGACTTGGCACAGCAGAGCAGGATGAAATCACTTTAGAATAAATAGGGATGTATGATCAAGTAAATTCTGCCGGCATGATTTAGGATTGTATTCTTAAGTATTTTAAATGTGTCATACTACATATGTATTGAGAAGTTACAGCCTGTAACTTCAACATTCACCCCACTCTGAATCAAGCAGCCTAGTTCAAACCAACCAATCACAGCTGACCTCTGACCCCTCAGGCTGACTGCCCTGATTTGGAATGAATGGCTTTGACAGGCTTCTGCTTCAAGCTTCAGCACACTGGTACAAGAGCGGCACACCAGAGCAGTGTCCTAATAAACATTTAGTAACAATAAAATAACAATTGCCCTGTTCTTCACCTCGTTAGTTTGCTTTGTTGCACAAACTTATTTGAAAATGACAAATTATTTACAATAATATTGTAAAATTGCCAACAATGTCTGATTGTATCGAAGTCTATGAAAAAATGACCCTACTTCTCACTTGATTTATTACCTCAGTAAACATTGTAAACATGAGTTTACGGTCTCAATCGCTAGTTTCAAGTCTTCGTCAATACAGCATGATGTTCACTTAGTAAATTATGGTCCCATTTAGAGTCAAATAGACCATAAAGCAGGGTATGTTTAGGGTATGGCTACCTTGTGATTGATGATCGCTACTACGGCGTTGTCTGGTCTGGGGGTTGTCTGCGTTTTCGTCTTACAACTTTAACCCTTTCACAGTGTGTTTTAAGTTCACGAAAGTTGATTGTAACATTTGGGACGCCTAGAAATTACTTATTCAGAGTTCAGTTGTACTTAGCTCCACCCTCTCGTGTCACTTCTGGTTGCAAAAAACCAAGATGGCGACAGACGAAATGCCGAGATCGAGGCTTCAAAACTGCAGTCCACAAATCAATGGGTGACGTCATGGTTACTACGTCCACTTCTTATTTAAAGTCTATGGTGCTAATTAGCAAATGTTAGCATGCTAACACGTTGTCTGGCAAACATCAGCATGTTAGCATTGTCAGTGTGAGCATGTTAGCATTCTGATGTTAGCATTTAGCTCAAAACACCACTGTGCATATACAACCTGACAGTGATGCTTGCATGACTGGGGATAAAAACCTTCTCCTATGTCAAAATATGTATTCATAGGCAATAGTCCACATTTATAACAGCTGAAGATTGAAGCATTTTTGAATATTTACACTGAACATCCCCGTTAATGTCTTTCACAAAATTCTCATTTCAGCTAGAAATATGGTGAATAACAGAAGCAACCATTGTAATAAATGCATACTGTATATTACACCTTGTAAATGTTTTGAGTACACAGACATAGAAACCACACACTATCAACACTTTTGCCTAAACCTCTGTTAGTCCTTAAAGCGCACATATCCCATCCAGATGCACAAGCTGGACTTCATTATGAAACATATGCCACGCATATTCCCATTTGGCTTGTATAAAACCGTACTTACTGTGCTCGTATAATCGTCACATGTGGCTGAGAAGCTGCCCTGACCACTGAGCCAGATCCATCTCAGAACTATTACGCCATTAATCAGACTGGAATTAATCTTGACCATCGGAGAGTAGAAGCATGTGATGTGAAGCCCCCTGAGACTTGCAGACACTCCACCCTGCAGAAACAGCTACAACGCATCCACGCCTCCAGAGAAGGCCTCTCAGATGAAAGGAATTTCTGTCTGAGAGTCTGTCTCTGAACACACTGATATAGGCAGTCATATATAACTGTACGAATTAATGCTGAATCCAGACTGAATGCCACGTCTGGGTAGCTGTTTTGTGTGTACGGAGTTACAATACAGTAGGCTACAGTATGTGTATGCCATGCACTTAAAGTTGTTGTATCCGTATAGGCTGGAATGTGTGAAAGTTTCACCCCATGTCCTGTTCATGAATGCAATTGTTTAGTTTATTTAATATTCATGTATACATTCCAGATTTAAGAAGGAGGATGATGTGGATGATGTATGTGAGAACTTGTCTGGGAATAGCAGCACACTGTCTACAACTAGAAACTGTGCAGCTGCAGTCTTTCTCCATTAATTGTGGAAGAACTGCAGATAGCTCAGTGTGTGGTACAGTTTTACAAAAGCATAACAAGATAATACAACACATATTGTTTTTATTCTAGTGAATTTCATTCTTTTCCACCGTATACCAGGCCCATCTAAAATCGAACACGTATTTTTGCCTCTGCAGTAAGTATTCTTGGTTTCAATTAATTTACGTTTAATAACGTTAAATAACGTTTAATTAGCTAGCTACAGTGTATAAAATCTGCTGGCTACAGTTGTAGTTTCCAGCCCGTTCTCATTCCCAGAGCGTCTGTTTGAGACGCACCGGGTTTTCAATTAACTACAATGTAAACCCATCCGCGTCAATATGAAACGCTCAGAGAAAGTGGTCGGGAATGTGTTGGCGTAGTTTAAAGAGCGAAAAAAAGGGTGAGTGGGAGGGATGGTGGATGGGTCCAACAAACACAGGGCTTTCATCCAGGAGACCGCTGTTTGTGTCCTGTCCGTTAAGTTTCACTTTCACTTTACAAACGTATTAATTTTAAGTCAAACCATGATGTTTTTTCCTCAACCTAACTTAGCGGTTTTGTTGCCTAAACCTAAGCAAGTGTTTTTGTTTGAATTCACATTGTTAACCACGTGCTTACTGCAACTGCAAAGTGACGCCGAGTAGTCTGACAAAGCGTCAATATGTGACGAGTTGGGATGAGAACATGTTGTAGTTTCAGCTAACAAAATCAGCAGTCGGCAGCTAGAAAGGAGAAGCCTGCTATTGTCTATCTCTCTCAAAATTACTGAGAATTTTGGTCATAAATCCTTCGTCATTATTGTATACTACATTGTTTCCAAAAACAGAAGCTTGACAGACGTAACATGAGTAGCTAAGAGGGACGGAGCCTAGCGAACTTTTACAAAATATCTTAAAGGGATAGTTTGGGTGTTTTGAAGTGGGGTTGTATGAGGTACTTCTCCATAGTTAGTGTATTATCTATAGTAGATGACGGTCGGCACGACCCCAATTTGGAGAAATAGACAGGAGTACTGACACCAGAGCAAAGCAATGTACTGCTGTGGACACGGCGGCAGTGAAACATATTTTAGCCACCTAAAAGAAAGGCTCACCTAAAAAAAAAATCAGTTTAAGTGTACCCTATATTTAGAATATGTTCCAATGGGGAACTGAACTAAAAGTGAAACTTCTGTATAGTGTTTTTGTCAATGGAGTCTGGTGGCTTACCAAAGAGCATAGATCAGTTTCACTTTCAGTTCAGTTCCCCGTCAGAAAGGGCTGTCTGATGGCAAGATAAAGCAGTGAAAATATTCTAAAGTACACTCAAAGGAATATTGATTGATCTTTATTTTCGGAGGTTAAAATACGTTTTGCCGCTGGCCCTGTCCAGAGCAGTAGGCTACAGTTGCTTTGCTCATGTGCCGGTACTCCTGTCTGCTTTTCCAATGTACCTCATATAACCCCACTTCAAAACACCCAAACTATCCCTTTAATTGCACCTCTGCACTATAATGGACAGGCTCATCTCTCTGTCTGTCTCACATATCCATGTGGTCTCTTCCACTACCTCCCCCTTTTCTGTTCTCTCGTTTTTCCCACTCTAACTCTTTACTCTGTCTTTTGTGTAAGTGAAGCCGGGGCCTCCCAGTGACATGAGCCCTGCTCCTGTAAAACTAATAATGACTGAGATTTGTGCGGGCTTAGCATTCTTTCTCCCTTTCAGTGCAAGACACTGAGAATGGAGTGAGGGGAGGGGACGGGAAGGGGAGAAAGGTCCAGTGGTAAGGTGGGAGGAGGGTTGGGGGGGTGTCCTAGTTTGAGTGGCTGCGACTTGGGAAGTTGTGAAAAAGGAAGACAGAGAGGCCCCTTTCCCTGAAACACCACATGCTTTCATTTTTTTATGGGTCAATGCCACTGAAATCACACTTTATCCTCTCTGAACATGTCATACAGACACTGGAGTGCACACACATGGACACGTTCATACACATTCAGGTGTTCCCTCCCACACTGTCATATAAATCATTCATATCCTGTCCCTAAAGAAAAATGTAGGAATGTAAACATGGATGTTGGACAGTTAATGGTTACAGTTCATGCTGGAACTCAGCAGTCAACAAGTATTTCCAAACCCCACACTTAGCAAAGTCATTTATTTTCCCTCCTACATTACCGCACGCAAGCAAAACATGTGAGGCAAAGCCACAGAATATAAAATATGCCCCGACCGCACATTGACACAACTCTGTCAAACTCACGTAAAGATCACCAGATGTGCAGCGAGATGCAACTAGGGTGCAAGGGGGAGGTCTCACACACATACACACATTACCCTATCTAATGCTCTCCCCTCCCTTCTTTCACCCCCCTTCCCTCACCTCCTCTCCCCTCCTCTCCTCTCTCACAGAGACATGTGCGCATGCTGTGCCAGCAGACAGTTCCAGCTCTCAACAACTGATGCACAGACAGCTGCTGTTTCTCCCTTCCCCTGCTCCCCTAACTATTCTCCTTCTTTCGTTTCTTCCCTACACTGCCTCCATTCATCCCCTCTGTACTTTTCCCTTCCTTCTCTCCACTCTGTCATTCTGCCCTGCACTTTTCCTCAGGCGGATATAAAGGCAGGTCCCGTTGGAGGGGAGAGGGCTTGTGTAATCTCTGGCTGCACATGAGCACCGGGGAGTTATTGCTTCAGCCGGAAAGGCACCACGGACGCGTGAAAGGACAAACTTTGGAATAAGTAGAGGAAGGAGGAATACCTCTCAGACAGGAAGGGAGGAGACGCAGAAAGAGTTTGGAGCTGGGGTGCAGGACACAGACCATGCCGGGCTCTGTGGTGCTGCTGCTGCTGTCCCTGTTGGTCCTGTCCACAGGAAGTGATGCCAGAAGAATCAAGAAAAGAGGACTCAACCAAAAGGTGGGGCTGCTATAACCTCACCTTTGACTTTTGCGTATGCGTACGTATGAGTGCGCAGCTTTCTTCTTTATCTCTATCTCTATCTTGTGGCTGTTTTCTTAATATCCTCGAGAGTGGGAGTAGGTGAAAGCTCACAGCATTACAGCACAATACCGGCTCTGTTGCAGAGAGCTGGTTTCACACACTGAGAGCAGTTTTGTGGCCGAGGTGAGAGGTGGTCAAGTTGACTGCCTGGTATGAGTGCTTTGATCCAGTAGTGAAAAGAGCAGTGGTGTAAATTAACCAAGTACAATATAAATATGTTTATTTCTTACCGAGAGTTAGATGACAAGATCAGGACCATTCTCATGGCTGTCTGGTTAATATAAGGCTACAGCCTACAGCTGACTAGCTAAGCTTTGCATAAAGACTGGAAGTTAAACAGCTCACAAAACAGCTAGCTTGGCTCCGCCACCTACCAGCACCTCTAAAGCGCACTAATTACCTCCGCCAAGGCCAAAGGCCTAGGAAGGAGGTATATTTTCACCGGCGTTGGTTTGTTGGTTGGTTTGTCCGTTTGGACAATAACTCCAAAAGTCTGCGATGGATTTGAATGACATTTTTTTGAGGCATGTGGTGAGGCACATGAACAATCTATTAGATTTTGGTGGCAATCCGGCAACTCTGCTAAGCCTGTACATTTATACCACAGGCCACCAGAGGGGGACAGGGACATACATGAAACCTGCCTTGGCGGAGGTCTGCGCTCTCCGAGTGCACTTCTACTTAACACACTATTATCACGTTTTGGTAAGTTGCTGGATTATAATACTAAGTACCACACTATTTCTTGGCCAGGAGCAGTGACATCCAGAACATAACTGCAACTTGTCGTATTTCATTTTGGATTTTTTTTTTTTGTGTGGATCAAACAAACAAGATAGATTGTACATGTGGTTTTTCCACTTTGGCTTTTGTATGGATTGAAAAAACAGAGCTAAGCTAACCGTCTGTAGCCTTATATTTACTGCAAAAAACAAGTAAGTATATTGTTAAGAAGTGAAAGTCAATTCTTCGTTTCATTGCAACATTAGCTCCTAGCAAAGCTACGCTTCCACCATTTTGGACTGAAAGCGACTACCGGCCGCCAGTAAAACGTCCGTCTAAAAAGTGCTGCACAAAAGTAAAACAAAATTATTTCTATTTGACTCTTTGTTTACCGTACATATTTGTGCAATTAAGTGTGTTTTTGAAGAAATTGCACTTTACTTAAGTATATCCACTTTATGCTATACTTTTTTACTTTTACTTAAGGGATAGGGAAATATATTTTTCATTTAATTACATGCATTTGATAGCTATAATTATTACTTGGTTTACAGATTAAGATTATGATGAATTGTTATAGACCTGACTGTATAAAGTGGTCAATATTAGCTCCATTTCAACATCACACACTCTAATAATAATGTAGCACCTTGAAAAAGGATATTCTGCTGAGTGCTTTTGCTACGTGTCATACATTTTACTGGTAATGGTTCTGTGCTTTTATGTAACAATTTGTATACAGGACTGTTACTTTCAATGGAGCATTACTACATTGTAATATTGCTTCGGGTAAAAAATCTGAATCTGTCTCCCACTGCTGGAAAAGAAACAGTTTGGGAGCAGACGTGCTTTGATTTTTGAAGCATGAAAAATCAACATAGACAGGAGAGTTTTTCAGTTTTTCAGGAACAGAAAGTGAAGTGTGCAACAGGTTGGAATAAGTCGCTGATTTTTCCATATGAGTAATTGAAGGGCACACAGGATGTACAACTGTTGTCTCTGTGTGTTGTGTGTGGGTGTGTGTGTGTGTGTTTGTAGTGGATTATAATGGCAGGAACTGAACTTGCAGACCGGGCCCCTGCTTGTTAGCTCAGCTCAGTGTAGCTGATTGATCATCCCTAACAAGGGCTCACTGTAGCGTGCTGCCTTCTCTTTCTTTTTCTCTCTCGTGCTTCTATGTTCTCACTTTCTAACTGGTTTATGCCCTCATTGGCCTTTATCCCTCTTCCCGTCTCTCATATGAATCAGTTACCCTTTCTCCCTCATTCTACTCTGCTTTCTCCTTCCCCTCGCCCATGTGCCTCTCTCAGCACACCACCCCCCGTTTTCCCTCTTTCAAAATCTCTTTCTCTCGTCTCCTCCTGCTCTCAGGATGGCCAAAAGCACCGTCTTGCTGGACTCTGCTTCAAAGCTGCTGTAATTGGAACATGCTGAGACGGCTGTGCAGATGGAGTTTGTCTCTTTCCCTCTGAACCTTTTCATCTCTGCATCTTTCAATCTTTCATTTTTTTTAACCACCTCCCCCTCACACACACACACACACACACACACACACCCTCAGCCTCATTCATAACACCACTGGGGCCGTGCAGAAAGACAAATTATAGTCACTGAGTATTTCACGTAGGCACTGCGCTATGGAATAGTGTGTCTTGAAAGGAAAAATGGTAGAAAAATGTATAACAAACTGAAGGCCACCAGCATGCTCAGTACGTGTCTTGCATACCTCTAATAATTACACTAGTTTTCACAAGATTTATTATTATTTTTTAATATATTTATTTACTTATTGATATCATTTTTTTCCCTTTTGTCATTTCTCTCCTTTCCTTCCCCTTCTCCCTTCTTTTCCATTTATTTAAAATATTACTGTAGGAATAGTAGAGCAGAGAGAGAGTGGAAAAAAGTAGAAAAA
>CAKALG010015460.1:0-13662 GCA_916700815.1 Helicolenus hilgendorfi | reverse complement strand
GCCCGCGGGGGCGAGGGCCCGTTCATCGCTGCTTGCAGCTTTAATTAATATTATATTCCATTTCTACCAAAAGATCCCCCATAATGTTACACACTGTTCCTTTAATTGATAATGAAATTATATTTAGTTGCAGGCCTATAATACACTTAAAATGGTAATAAAAAATAATGCATTTAAGATAATTTGATGGAAGTTGGACGTATAAAGTTTCAGCAGGTAGTTAGAGACACATTTCACGAGCGTGAACATATTTGGACCGTGGCATTTGACTTTTGTTTGCACAGTTCTGTTTACACTGCACACACTCACAGCGGCAGCGACTGTTATATAAAGACGCTTCATTAATCTTTCTTACATAACTCGCACCACACATTCCTCAGAGTTCTGCTACCTACAACTGTCACCGTGTGGCAGATAAAGCCTTCATCCTTCAGTTTTATCTACTCCTCAATTATTATCCTATGTTATATATTACTATATATTTGCATATATATACTCTACGCATAATAAGTATTAAGGTTTAAGCTATATCACTTATTTACTCTGAGTGATTGAGACTGTTTGATGAAGATAAAAACCTAGCTCCTGAACTCTGAATTGAAAAAAATGCAGTCTGATTCTCACACTATAAAGATGTCTTTCTGATCATCTGTCATGAGTTTAGATTCACCACCAACAAACATCTTTGTTTATAATCAGAGAAATGTTCCCTCCAGTTCTTTCCATTGTGTATTTCAAACAGCAGTCCTGCAGGGGAGGCTAGCAACCATGTGCGTCCTTGGACTGGCACTGTAAGTCTCTCTGACTCGAGAACAATCTGGAGGGAGAAAAAAAAAAAAGAGGTTGGGCAGCTGGTGGAGCCTCAACCAGCCATGTAAGGCAAGACGGCCGTGGCTTCCCACGCACTTAGTCACAAAGACACAGACAGTCTGGATCACAGCTGCCTGAACATCATCACGGGGAAGAGTCCGCGACAGCTCCGTCTGCCCAGGTAGATATCAGAGAGATCCTATGTGTGATAAAGTAAAGGGTGAAGTAAAGCGTGAAGTACATGATGGTACTTGCGGTTGTAAGTTTAGTCTGCTTTATGAATTGTTTATATGATTCATTTGGGCATGTCTTCATTGTGTCATACAGGGCTAGATTCCCATACACAGATTAAACCAGTCCAAAGAGATACTTAAACATATCATGTACAAAAAGAGACAATAATTTACCTTTTATTGGGTTATCATGATTTATTGTCTATTTTTGTATATGACATTTTTTAAGTATTATTTAGTATTTAGTATATAGTATTTTAAGGTATTTTTTAAAGTAATTTTTTAAGAATTTGTGAGTTCATCTTCATTATATTTCATTTTGACACAGACCACCTGAATGCAAACATTGCGATTGAGTCTGTCAAGACAAAAAGCAACTTTAAGGCTTTGTAGGATCACTTCCCATTTTTCAGTTACTTCTTGTACTGTGGAAAAGTGACTCAGTTTTGTTGTATTAGTGACACATAATGTGGTCATTTATCACAAGGGAAGAGTTTATAATTAACATGTTTGACGTGTGATGGTGGGGACAGGACTCGCTGGTATCAACAACTTACCATGTTCTAAGTGTTTTATGGCCTTTCTTATCATTCATAGCGCATGTGTGTGTGCTGTGTGGTCACGTTGCTTGTTTTGACTGCCCTCAGAGATGGATGGGTTTCACACGTCGTTGGGATCTCTGTTGGCGCCTGGAATGTAGATACTGGTGTTGTTGGTGCAAAAATAGTGATCTGTTATTCTGCTTTCTCAGCTTCCTAGAATGATTTATAGATTTAGAGCCGTGTCTGGTTGATCCTTTACTCATTGTTGTTCTTCAGTATCAGTCGGCCTGTGTAGCTGAGCACAGCGGTGATGTCATCTCCAGATCAGTAGACAACAGTCCTGGAGGAGTTTGTAGCTCGATAGCTGGGATTGGATGGTCCTGTATTGATTGTGGGAGGTTACTGATCGGTATGAGGATGCTCTTGTAGACCGGACGCTGAGGTAAAGCGGTGATGTCACCTCTAAATCAGTAAACAAGAGGAGTCACGTTTGACAGATGCGTAACCGGCCGTTTTGTATTAGCTGCAGGTCTAATATAATAATAATAATAATATATTTTCATTATCGATTATTCTGTCGTTTAGTTGTTTGGGCTATAGAAATGTCAGAAAATTGTGAAAATGACGATCAGTGTTTCCCAAAGCCCAAGATGACGTCTTCAAATGTCTCATTTTGTCCACAACTCAAAGACATTCAGTTTACTGTCATAGAGGAGTAAAGAAACCAGAAAATATTCACATTTAAGAAACTGTAATTAGAGAATATTGACTTTTTTTTTAATTAAAAAAATTACTCAAACCGATTAATTAATGATCAAAATAGTTGCAGATTCATTTAATAGTTGACAACTAATTAATAAATTGATTAAGTGTTGCAGCTGTAAATGCAGATGTTTCCCCTGAATACCTTCTCTGCTCTACTCTACTTTAAAACACATTATTCTGATGTACTCTACTCTGAGTTACCCCGGTCTTTGTTGAAATAGTTAGTCGATTAATTGATTAGTCAATAAACAGAAACTGAATAGTCCTATTTTGATGAATGGATTAATTATTGCAAGTCATTTCTAGTAAAATAGAAAACATTACTGTAGTTCCAGCCTCTCAGTCAGTCGTGAGGATTTGCTGCTTTTCTTTGTCTCATTATGTGGTATTAAACTGAACATCTCTGGGTTTTGGACTTTTGGTCAGAAAAAAAACAAGTTAGGAAATTATTATAAGCATTTTTCTCCATTTCTGGCATTCTTATAATGAAACCATTAATCAGTTAATCAAGAAAACTTCCTAAATGGTACTAAAAAAACATGTAAAGTAGCTATAGCGCCGACAAAAGCAGGTCACTAGAGACCGAAAACCAACTCTCCCTCGGGGCTCTATGCGGCTGCTCAGCTAAAGAGCTGACCTGTGAAAAGATCCAGTGCAAGATTATTTACACAAAGGTTTATTTTAACGCTTCATTTTGCTCCTCTGCTTTGTTTGTCTCTCTGGATAGTTTCACACCAGTAGATGTCAAATCAATTTGATGGCACTGTGGAGACACTTTTGCAGCGATCTGTTAAATAAGACAGAAGCATACGTACTGTTTAATGAAAAACGGTTAGTGGCAGCACAGAACGTGAACGTTAAAGTGGCAAGCTCGAAGATTTTCATTTATATAAATGTCTGTTAAGTCACTATCTATTGCTGAAGGAGGCAACACAATGGTGATTGAGCCCACTGGTGAAAGTATTGTAATATTTATGTATTTGCAGTGTGACACTCTGGGTGTCTGTGGTGACATTTCCGGAAAAACAGTGTTGTATTACAGTTTTTCTTTCATTGAATACACTCAGAAATGGATCTATGCACACAATTCTGGAAACCTGAAGCTCATGTAGGTAGAAATAGATTTTTTCTATCCTATTTTCTAAGCTCATGAATCAATAACAAGACTCCAGACTGCTAAACTCTGAGCACAGATAGAAATTCTGACTGAAATCTTAAGGATTGACGCTGTAAGATACTACGGACTCGTAGAAATTGGTTCATTGTTTTGCTCAAATGCAGTTTTTTCATAAATCACTGATTAACTACAGTGCGTTAAACACATGAACAGTATGGATTATTTGCAGTTGTACTTTATTTTCATGTTTATTTTTGTTTATTGCTTATTTTGTATATTGATAGAATTTCAATTTTTCTTTTATTCTTCTTTAATTCTAACGTTTTTATCTATTCTTTTGTTACTATACTGTTTGACTTGCACCAACAAAACCAAAGCAAATTCCTAGTGTAAATCTCTTACACCTGGCAATAAACACAATTCTGATTCTGATTCTGATATATTACTGTAGCAGCGCAAGAGGTTTTTTTGTGATAAATTAATTTAGTGTTGCATAGTTTTCCCATTAGAAAGCTGGAGTATTTAAGTTTGTCTTTTGATCTTATCAAACTCATGAGAGTCTGTAGATTTATAGTTGGGGAGAATCAATCAACTGTAATGGAACAACAGCTGAACACCTCAATTAATGGCACTGATATCATCGTTAAAGCCGTTTTCATTAGTTAGTGCGTAGTTCCATATACACCCTGGAGGTTGATTGTATTGTGAAATGAGCTTATATTGTTATTGTTAGATATTGTAAACCCAACGTAACCACACTGCCTTTGTTACTCTTCTTAGAAATCCCATAGAAATGCTAGTGAAGCGTTCCCTGAGCTGCATGGACAAGCCCAGTCGATTAGAACAAAGCGGTAAAGAAGTAATTTGAGGTTATATGGAAGTATAACCTGTTTAATTAGAAAAACACCCTCATATTCCTCAATCACATGCATTTTTTGACTGTTGTGTTTTTCTTGTCAATACATGAATGTAAGAGCGGTTACACCAGGACTTAACTGTTGCTCACATTGGACACGCCAGGACCACAGAAGTATGCAGTGATTCAGTGTGTTAATTTCACCTTAGAACATGATCTCATGTACAGACCATTCGGCCTGTAATGACACCTAATAAGCACCTTTTTTTATAGGAGTGGTTCCCAATCAACCTTTCTTTCAGCCATAATCATTGGTTGGGAGTGTTGTTATGGTGCTGTGCAGTTGACCTCTGCTATATCTGTTGACTGTAACGTGAACAATCAAGATTTTGAGGTAATAATAAGACTGGAATTTGCTGAATCGTTTGATAATCAGCAGAGATTGCTTTGGCGTTCAGCACAACCACCACAACGATATGATCTTATAAGGGCAACATCATAGTCTGCACATTCCCATATTTCTTTTGTTTGTCTCAAACATGCTGCTGTTCATGTTTACCATGAGTTTTCCCAGGGACAGATGAAACCCCTCATAGGCATTCAGTACAGCACATGGTAAAGGTTGAATGTGGCACCAGATTTGGCACTGTTAAGGGCGACTGTGGCTCAGAAGGTAGAGCAGGTTGTCCACCAATCAGAAGGTCGGTGGTTCGATCCCCGGCTGCTCCAGGTCACATGTCGTTGTGACCCTGAGGAAGACACTTAACCCCAAATTGCTCCCGAAGGCATAGCCATCGGGGTGTGAATGAGATTAGATCCTAATAGGCAAAATTGGCACTTTAGCAGCCTCTGCCATCAGTGTATGAATGTGTGTGTGAATGGGTGAATGTAGTGTAGAGCGCTTTGAGTGGTCTTAAGACTAGAAAAGCGCTATATTAAAGCAAGTCCATTTAATGATTCATTTAAATACTGAGCACCAAAATCTACCTGTGATTTACTTACAGTGTACTTTTATGAAAAAGCACAGTAGCCTATTCTTCAGGTGTGCTTATTTTTAAGCTCTGTGGATGTGAAATGTAAACGTTTCAATGGAGTGGGTTCAAAACGAACACAAAATAGCGTGTGGCGAGCTGCAGAACATTATGTCTGTGTACACTAAGCACCTCCCAGGGCGTGTCCGTCCCACAATCCTCTCTGTGAAGCCCTCAAGCTGTCGCTCCCTCAGATCACAGAGTGAAATGTTGGCTCGCCTTTCTTTCACCGCCTCGACTCTGATGGTTTTTTCAGGCGGCGGCGCGATCATATACAAAGATCTGCCGTTCAAGCTGAAACCATTCAGCCTGCGTTTTGACTTGCAAAGCAGAGAACTGGATGCTTACGTAAGTAAACCAATGCGTTAGCCACAGGTGACGTCCTGGTTCGCACCTCTTTGATCTGAAGCCATACGTTACTGTGTTTGTGTCGACATGACTTGTGGTCGGCATGTTCACACACACACTCTAAAATCTGTTTTCCACCCATTCACGAGTTTGTTTTAGGTGTCACAGTGTCACACACAAAAACAAAAAAATTAAAGGGGACATATTATAACATATTTTGGGTTTCTACTAGAACATGTTTACGTGCTTTAATGTTCACAAACACATTATTTTTCTCATACTATCTGCCTGACTATACCTGTATTCACGCTCTGTCTGGAACGGCCCTCCTGGAAAAAGCCCAGTCTGCTCTGAAACACATAGGCTACGTTCCAAATCGCATACTTTTTTCTTTTTAATTTTAGTACGTACTGCATACTGACCTTTACAAACTACGTGATGTTGCATGCAGTTTGCATACAATTGGGACATACTGCTTCCTCATAACATTACGCCTTGAACTTTAACCCTCTAGCTCATATATCAGAGGATTGTAGGTCAGAATTGACAGAGGAGCATGCTGGCTTGCAGTCTGCAGAATGCAGTGGGACATCCTGGTATTTTTTGGCATACTGCATTTGACACACTACGTATTGGGACTTACTAAATCGTTAACTGGCATACTTAATAGTATGGTAGTATGAGTATTGGACCACACAGGTTTGTGCACCTTTGCAAAAGTCGTTCTCAAGCTGTCGGCGATATAGTCTAATGATCCTGCATGTGATATTGTCTTATTTCACAGTTTGTGGGTCGGTAGGCACTCCAGATACTCGAATGTATGTGCACAAGCAAAGATTGAAAACACAGGAGCCGTGGCCCGTCTGCTCGTTCGGTGTGACTGATGGCAGCGCACGTTTTTTGCAATTTGAGAGTTACTTTCTAGACACGACAGCGTTAGCCTCTGGCCACCAGCAGTAGTTAGAATCACTTCACCGGCTGTGTGTCTCAAACACTCGCTGCCTCGATAACCCAGATGCAGACGGACCACAGAGAGATGTATCAAGGCTCTAACATTAATGTTATCTCTGTTGTTCCAGTCCGTCTGTTAGCTTGCTTCCAAGGCTGTGTTTGTGCGCCAATTTGTTTCATATGTGGCAACGAGGTGTTGAAACGGGCAGCGGACGGGATCACACCGATCCAAAAACAAAAACAGATGTTCCGGACCAGAATGGAAATATCAAAGGAGAACATACTGGCTGTAGCGTTGTTGTCGGAGAAGCCAGTATTTCAATTCAGCATGTTTCCTTAACCTCTGATGACATATCGTGGTCATTTTATGATTTATTACAGTAAATATATTACATATAGGTCCTTTAATGCTCTATTTGATTACTTTTTCATCGTAACATTTGTCGACTCCGACACGATGTTATGAAGCATTTTGCTCACATTGAACGGATAAACACAATAGACCTTTTCATTGCCATTCAGCTTTGGTCCAAGTTTACTTCCTGTCAGCTGCTGCAAGAACAAAACACTGGAACAGGAAATACAAAAAGGCCCATTTAGAATATTTATGTTGTCAAGTTTGAAAAGGTCAATAGTGTTGCCATTCTGCTCGTGTTTTGCGATTTTATCACGATCTGCAGGATCAAGAGGCGTCACGTGATTCATTGTTAATCGCCTAATATCGTTGAAAGCACAACAGACTGCAGTGATAAATTCAGGGCCTCTGTGCAGGGTGTTAGTATTGTGCCGAGATGTCACACAGAGCTGTAACATTCACTCGCTGACTGGCACTTAATGTGTGTCCAGATGACTGCACTGCCATGGTGTTACTGGGAAGACAGACACAGTGAAGGGCTTTTCCCAGGAAAGAAGGAGTGATGGATGGTCCTCGCTATCAAGTGTGAAAAATCTAATCTATAAAATGTATTGTTCTGGTTGGGATGCTTTCTACATTCTCACAGTCAGCTTCACGTGTCACTAAATCATGTGCAAGTTATTATTATTATTAACAATAGACTGCGGTATGTAGAGAACATGTCAATGCCTCATTATCATTCCTGCACTGCCACCACAAGCGTCATTCTCACAGGGGGCAATTAAAGGTGTGTATGGTGGCTTTATTAAGTGTACAGTTGGTAGGCACAGCTGTGCTGTTTGACAACTGCGGCATACTGAGTGACATACTGTAGATCAAACAAGGTGACATTAAAAGCTGTGACGTTACAGAGCGAGTACTTTTTAGGGAGTTAAATGCAAAAATATCAGACGGGTGAAATTAATAAGATGAAGAAGATTCCTGACGTAACATAGCGTGATTTAAGACCGGGGGAACAACATCTGTTTCTCTTGCATTTTATGTACCATGTAACAGAATCACCTGTGTGGGAAAACTTGTAAAAATACCTTTCTGGCTGAATAGAAAAAGCCACTCCTGGAAAACACATCTCACCGGTGTGACACCAGTGAGCGTTAGCTGTCAACACCACAGCTGCACCACAGCTGTATTATAGCTGTTCCCCCTCTGTTGTAGCCTATATTATATCTTATATATACTTTATCTTCTAACTGACTGAGCATTTATTGGTATATTGTTACTATATAGGGGGGAGGAAGAAGGGAGGACAGGCAGCTCCTACATGGGACGCACGTTCTACCGGGCGAGCTAGAGGTTACCCCTTCAGCTTTTTTAACCCTCCTGTTGTCTTCGGGTCAAATTTGACCCGTTTTCAAACATCATTATATCATAAATATGGATGTCTTTCACCTAATTGCCCCAAAATTACATGGATGGTTCCCTTATATGGTCTTTGCAAAAAAATAATGACCACTACTTTCGTTGCATTATGGGTATTTTATTCAAAATTATAGCCCCTGTGGTGCAATGTGTCAGTCATAACATTTTTTTTTTTTATATTATATTTATAAGATTCTGACTAAACTTCGACATATACTAGTTTGTGATAATCCATCAACATATGTTCCTCCAATTTTGAGTATAGTCCAAATAATTCATAATTTATGTATTTTTTTTCCTAAAAAAAATTAGGTTTAATTTCATATAAATTAGGTTTATTGACCCTGAATTCCCCCCAAAAAAGTGTAAAACGTGTGGTAATGAGTTGGAATGAAGTTGGCCAAAAAGGTGTTATACAGAATTGGGTGATAATTTATAATTTATACTTTAAAAACAGTCAAACCAGACCGGGAAAACAAAAGTTGCATGGTCAACGGGAAGACAACAGGAGGGTTAACAGTAGCACAAGTAGACCAGAGTCAAAATGTCAGGTTTGCTAACATTAGCCACCATAAGCTAACACCACTCAGGGTGTCGAGCCAGGAGGAGTTATTTTGCTTTAAGTGTAACAATTGGGGGATATATTAGCGGAAATATAATATTCATAACTATGTTTTCATTAGTGTTTAATCACTCGTTAGCTTAGAATGAGCCCTTCATATCTACATAGGGAGTGGGTCCTCTTCATGGAGTCCACCATGTTTCTACAGTAGCCCAGAATGGACAAACCAAACAGCTCTAGAGAGAGACTTTCACGTTTTTACGTTACCTGAAGGCCATCGTAGTTTTCCGACAAGCTAGTGACAAGCTAGTGTTTTCCGACAAGCGGTAATGTGACCCGCAGAGTGTAAAAGCGTGGTACCGCCAGTTGTCTGACATCCGTTGCCCCTAAAGTAGTGTTATTATGGTAAGGATCGCCTCTGAGCGAGACGAACAGCGTTTCCACGGTTTTGCTCTCAATTTTAAAGCTAGAGTGAAGACACTGGCATCATATGAAACTAGAAAACCTGAATCCTTTGGTACTTGGTACATTGATATTAGCTTTTCGCAAAGGATGTTAAATAACGCTCCGAACTTAGGCAAAATTTTGTCGAGAAAAAACTGTCATGGTCGTATTCAAAGGGGTCCCTTGACATCTGACCTCATGTGTGAATGTAAATGGGTGCTATGGGTACCCACGAGTCTTGTTGCCTGTTGGGCTGCCATGTTATGATTTAAGCATATTTTTATGCTAAATGCAGTACCTGTGAGGGTTTCTGGACAATATCTGTCATTGTTTTGTGTTGTTAATTGATTTCTAATAATAAATATATACATACATTTGTATAAAGCAGCATATTTGCCCACTCCCATGTTGATAAGAGTATTAAATACTTGACAAATCTCCCTTTAATGTACATTTTTAACAGATACAATTTTTTTGAATAATTTGCAATTAAACTATGGACCATCATGCGATTAATCTCAATTTAATATTTTAATCGACTGACAGCCTTAATGTAAAGTAAATAATGTACAGACAAAACACACACCGTTTCACACATCCTCCCACACACACCTATCAGCACTCCTTCCCCTCACAAACCTCACAGATACATCAGATCACAGTGGCTGATACGCCCGATAGATACTAGAACTTCACAAATGCAACGATAGCGACTGGAATACACAGATGCAATCGCAGGGAACATGCTTCAGTAACGTTTGCGCCGACTGCCTCTGGGAAGAGTCCGCCAGTCAAAGATGTGATTTACTATGGAGAATCAAAGCAGGGGCCAGAATTCACGGCCAGTTTGTAGCGTAATAGACCTGTAGCTTTGCTGGGACGGATGGATGGCGGCGCGGCTGACCCGGCCAAAGCTGTCCAGGTGCACTTCTGAGGAAAAAGATCGTAGGGCCGCCTGCCTCCACAGATGGGCTCTCTCCCCGTCTGCTCCCCCACCAGCAGCCCCAGGAAAATTAATGGTCCAGTCAACACACTTAATTGTCTCCAATTGCTCTGACATTAATTATTAACATTTGTCCATTATAATGTCTGTTCGTGTTATCAAGGGAAGCGAAGCAGAGGGTGAAGCGAGGCAGAGGGAGAGGGAAAAGCAGAGGGGCGAGGAGAGAAATAACCAGAGAGACAGGCATGGAGTCCTGTTAGCCAAGCGTTGCAAAGATCCCATTACCTCCCAGGTTCACAACAGCATGTAGGCTATATCACATATTGATTTCTTCAAGAAGTCAATCTAACCTCTTTGTAAATATTATGACTGCTGTTGAATCCGCGAATCCCCTAAAATACCATTCCCCGTATCTCCCTTCGTTCAGTCTCTTCACCCTACTTCAGGGAGAATACAGAGTCAAGAGAAAGACCAGTGTGTTTCTGGTGAGACTGTAGGGGTGACACGCGGCTTTAACAGTCCCAATAAAATATTTGACATTTTAGTTTGAGCCAAAATGTGAGAGACGCAGCGGGGTGCTTTTTATTCCATCTCAAAGAGCCACAGTAACAGACTGGTACTCGTCTGCTAATAATTGATGCTGATGTATTCCAATATGCATGACTAATTTAATATATTTTACTTTTTTTTTTTTCAGACGGGAAAGTGGTTGAAAAATTGAGCATAACATTTTGTGTGTTCTTCTTTGGGCATAACCGAAAAAATGGAAATGTGAATCTTGGTAGCAACACTTCCAATAATCAACAGAAAGTGGAATAAATAAACGGCAGACAACATCTCTTTCTCCTGCAGGCTCTCTGGGCGCTCTCCTCCTATATTTTTTTTTTTTTTTAATCTTAATTCAATCTTTATTCGCCTGCCACATCCACAGGAGCACTAAGAGAGCAGCAGTCCATAAAATAATAAGCCCATCAGCACAACACAAATCCGCACACACATGGGAGCATGCACACGAACACACCTACACGCACACACTAGCTGTCTTTCGGCGTTATATACAGTTCTCCCATTATTCTGCAGTTACTCTGCTACTGTACATGATGGAGGCATATCAGAGCTCACGCTGTGAAGAAGATATACACATTAAATCCGGACAAAGACATACAATGCAGATGGTACTGTAGTATGTACATCCCACTCGTTATTTGTATAATAATAAAGAAATGGTGAAACATGAACACACACACACACACAAGCTTTTCCTTCACTTTTACTGTAACACATTAAAATGAGCACGAGTCACTCCATGTATCATGCTACATGTATCTATTGCATGTTTCTGAAATGTATGTAGTAGATAATTCCTCCAATTTAAATGTAATGCGCAACGCTTTGTGGAATGGGTCAGGGTGCATAAACACAATCTCCTGAGAGAGTTAGCCCCCCGGCACAGTTAATGTATTGATTTTGCAGCGCTGCGCCATGATAAAACTATTTCATGAATTCCAATGAGACTCCCTTTTACCAGACGGCTGCAAAAGGAGCAAAAATACAATCACCACAACGCGGAATATGTCATTGTGTTGGTTGCTTGTGTAATGCATTTCTTTTAGATTGATGGCGGGTGGTGGCGTGTTGTAAAGGCGGGGTGGCCGTGAATGTTGCCGCTTTAATCTCCTCTCATTTAGAGCAATACCTCGTTCCACCTCGGTGTACAGACCACGTGTCGGCCGCACACACGACTTATCTTGATTGTACATATTGTCACGGTTTATATCATGACATACATGATGTAGGGAATGGCTTTCTGCTATTTTTTATGGGCGTTAAGTCACTGCTGCTGTTGTAGGCGGTCCTGTTTTTCAATATAGTGGCTTAATAATATATCGTAAGACATTGGCCACTTAACCTTAGGCTGTTACGTGTTATCTGCTATTAGCTGAAATGCCTTCTGTTACAGTGTGTGATATATTGCAAACATTTATACTTTGCTCAGCGATTATTTCCCTTGTCAATTCATCTGTGAATTCTGTTTTTGATTAATCAGTTAGTCCAGGGTTCAACGTTAATATTTTTTTTTTATCAGAAATATACTTGCCTGAAGTCAATTTGGATTTGCCCCTGTACGAATTGTTTTATTTATTAGCGGTTATCAAGTAACGACAAAGACTAAAGTGAATTGTTATGTTTAATCTTTCTTAAAGTAAATCAATTTGGAGTTTCACCCACATCCTCTACCGACACCCGACTAAACTCCTGTTTCCAGGATAATTGAAATGTTCGCTTGCGCTACAGGTCATGACCTTTGTCTTTATCCGACGCCTTATTTTCACAAGCGACAGATGTGCAACTCTCAAGAGAGATGAGAAGGAAGCGAGATGGCTCACTCTTTAGCTACTTTTATCATCAGAGCTCAAAGTGATGACAGCACATTGATTATTTTTGTGTGACCAACAATCCAATCCCAAAAAACGGTTCAATTACATCTCTTCAAAAAAGACAAAAACAGTAAGTCTTCACGAATACAATGGAGTAGCTGGGTCTTTGTGGTGATCACATACAAGTGCTCTTTGGATCCTTCAGATGTGCTTATTCAATCTTGTAAAGGGCTCATTACATGGGTGGAATATGGGCTCAAAAAAGTACAAAATGCAAGTTTCCCTCAAAAATAATCCAAATGCACTTGTACCTTTTTGAGACCATATTCCACCCATGCAATGAGCCCTTCACAAGATTGAATAAGCACAGTAAATCTTCACATTTGAGAAGCAAATAGTCATCATTCTTTGGATAACTGACTTTAATAATTAATTCCACAGTGCCTTAACAAAAGACCGGGTCAGCCATACAAGATTTAAGGTCACTTAAATGTATATTTTACAGCAAAACAAACAGCAAAGTTAAACACAACATGAATATGTTGTTCCCACACTGCAACACATCACATCATCTCTATAATATTCAGAAACATGGTCACTTTTTGTGGATTCTTAGAGGCTGTTTTACTCCATGTATTATGGTTAATGTACTTATAAGGACTAAGTAACCAGATATTTGTGTGTATCACATTAATATATCTTGTGTATTGAGCTTCTCACAGTTTAAAAAAGATAAATACAACAGTAATGTCTGAAATACAGTCTTCTTACTAGTTAGTATGATTGAGCACCCGTGGTTAGACACCGACCATAACTTTGAGCGAACGGACAGAGAGGCCACGGGTTGATATGTTGTGTCTGCCGGCTGATGGCTGATGGTTGTGTCGTGGTGGAACAGAATGGGCGAC